>CAUYQV010103495.1:0-52832 GCA_963574575.1 Galagoides demidoff | reverse complement strand
GGGAGACAGAGGCAAGCATAGGGACAAAGGGGCCATGGGGAAGAGGCCTTAGGAATGACAGGCAGGTGCTCTGGGGTGGGTGGCATGGCTGCAGGTGCTATGGGCAGAGGCTCCCTTGGGTGGAGAGGCACCCTGGCTGCTGAGATGGCATCAGGGAAACTGCCCTTGGGAAGTGGGGAAGGTGGATGAGGGATGGGAGGAGTGGCAGACTGCACAGATCAGGATCAGGCTCCTCACATGAACATCGGAGGTCAGCAGAGACCAGGCTGGCTTCTGTCTGTAATATCCCCTTGTCTGTGAGTTCTAAGGCCCTGGCTGGGGGTCCAGTTCTGGCACCTTCCTCACCTGCTTGACTGAGGAAGGGTACTCAGGGCGTGGCTTATATCAGGATGGGGCAGCCTGGAGGGCAGCCTCCTGGGCTGTGTGGACAGGGCACTGGGCTGGGCATGAGTGTTTCAGCAGAGATAAGCTGAAGAGGCTAACAGAGGGTCCAGGCGTTGCCCATGTGTGGGACAGGCTCTGCAGGCAGAGGTCAGGGGCTGGACGGAAAAGGGAGCAGGGAGTGGAAGGTGAGCCCCAGAGAGTGCTGGGCCTCTGGGTGGGGGGGGTAAGCCAGGCAGCTGCCCTGCTGAGTTAGCATGACCCTGCCAGAAGCCCAGCCAGGGTAGGACGTCAGAGAAGGATGCTAGGCTTCTGGCCACCCTTGGGGAGCTGGGCCGTGCAGGCAGGCAGAAGCCACTGAGTGCCCATTCACAGCAAGTCCTCCCGCAGTGGAGGCAGCAGGCCCAGGGTCACTACTTACATGGGGCAGGCAGGGGGCCTAGGAGAGCTGAAGACAGGCAGGGCGGGGGCCCCGCTGATAGGGGGCCCTCGGCTTCTGGAGTCCCTGAGCCCCTTTTCACCAAGTTCAGGATGTCAGAGATCCTGGACGCTGGGGCGGAACAGATAAGACATGAACACAAGGCAGACAGATGAATGAGGAAGTGTAGAGCAGAGAGCAGGGAGGGAGGGAGGAGGGTCCCCTGTTCTCTTCCCACAGATCTTGAGGTCAGGCTCGGGACTGGGGCCTGTCTCAGCAGCAAGAAGTCCTTGGAGCTGAGATGCAGTGAGGCCTGAGCCTCTGGGGCCTCCTGTACTATCCAGGAGCCTGAAGCAGGAGTGTGGCCCAAGACTTGCCCTGCCTGGATGGTCTCCCCATGGGCCAGTGGTGGCATCTGGTCAAGGTTTGCACAGGGTGGGGGTTACTGGGCAGAGGCAGCCTCAAGGAGACCCAGCGTGAGGGATGGGGCCATGGCCATGAGTCCATGCTCAGCCTGCCCTTCAAAGTGACCCCTATAGCAGCAGGGCCCCAGCTACTTACATGGGGCTGGCAGCGGGTTAATGGGAGCTAGAGGTGGGCAGGGCAGGGGCCCCTCAGCTTCTGGGGCTCCTGAACCCCTCCTCACCAAGCTCAGGATGTCAGGGACCCTGGGCGCTGGGGTGGAACAGATGAGCAGGTGGTAGGCAGGAAGCCCACAGAAAGAGAAGGTGACAAGAGGAGACAGACCAAGGACCCAAGAGAGAGGAGGGAGGTTACAGTTAGAGGACCCCATAGCACAGCCAGGGCCTGTGAGGATGGAGATAGAGGTCACCCTGTGAGTGTCTAGGGCCTGGGATGGTCACAGAACATTGATGAAGGCTAAGGGAGTTGACACAGGGGCTGTGCCTCCAGGGTCACCTGCTGGGGCCAGCAGGGCTGCATGATGTGGCCACCTAGCCACAGGCAGCAGAGGCTAGGTCCAGGGAGGAGTAATGGTCACTGTAGGGCCATGATGGCTCTCAGTCCTGCTCTGACTCTGCACTAGCCCCAGGAAAGCCTGGCTGTGCTTCCCTCTGCATTAGAGGGGTGCCTGCCCTCACCTTGAGGGGCTGCTAAGGCCTCAGCTTCTTTTCCACTGCAGGATCCAGGCCCAGCAAACTCCCAGGGACCCTCTCTCACTGCTCAGAACTCCCAGCCCAAGGGCAAGGGCAGAACCTCACAAGGGGGAGGCCTGGACAACCTCTGTGCCATTGGCCTTAGGGCTTATTTTAGTCTGTGGGGGAGTCATGCAAACCTAAACTCTCTAGTGTCCAAGGCCTAAAGTCCTCTGCTCCAATGCACAGGGGACGCTCAGGGACAGTGTCATAGCTGGGTAGGGTGGGCAGGAGCTAGGTGGTGGACCAGCTTTTGGGTTAGTGAGAAGTTTTCTTCTTCCCCAAAGTGGAAGAATGACTGAGCCCGTCGGGCCCCAGGGGAGGCCCTGACAGGTGTGCCTATGTGACCACATGACCAGTGAAGGTTGGGGACCCCATATGGACACCCTCGAGGCAGCAGATCACATCCTGGGGGTGCATGCCCCAGTGCCCTGGGGTCTTCTGAGGGAACATGAAGGACACCAGTCTGGCTCAGCATGGGGTTCCAGCCCCTGAGGCTGGCATGTGGCAGAGAAACCACTGCAGGAAGCAGCTCCTGGGTCAGCAAAGGCAAACATGGGAATAGCCCCACAGCTGCCCGGCCACGCGACAAGTGTAAGCAGGATGGAATCGCAAGCTTAAGGAACTTTAAGAGAAAAACAACAATGTCGTTGAGCAAATTCTACCCACAAACTCTTCTCCCATGGGAACAGAGCTCCTGGATTCCTGGAGCGAGTGCCAGTCCTGGGGTGAAGAGCCCAGCTCCAACTCAAGGCCAAGAGACTGCCCGGCTGCTGGTTGTCTCCACCACACCACCCACACATTGGGCAGGCCCGACACCCAGGCTCAGGGCCTCTGAGCCCACGCACACACACACCCCGTGTCGTAGCACAGCTGACCCAGCTGAAGTCCCACCCGCTTCAAATAAAGCAGCCAGCATTGCTGAGGCCACTCAGGGAGCAAGGACTTGAGTGCAGGTACCTTTAGCATCCTCGTCCTCTATGGTAGTGTTGGCACTGTCAGAAGACTCCTGAGGAAACATAGGGTAGAGGTGGGTCATGATGTGACTGAGGCCAGGTGGAATGCAGCCGAGGTGGGTAGGTAGTGGGGCTGTTGGGGGCCAGTTCAGGCTCTGGGATAGGTCTCCTCCCTGCTCCTTCAACAGGGTCAAGGCCTATGGGGACAAGTCCTCTTGCAAGGCCTTAGCCCTGGACACCCACATACAGCAGGGACCTTAGACCTGCCCTGTGTGGATCCCAGGAGGACATCCCCACCAGGCGCCCCCCACACGGCAGGCAGCACAGTTTCACCAGGGGTCAAAAGCTGGCCCTGCTGCCCCACATTCCCAGCACATGAGGGCCTCAACTTGTCCCAACAAGACACACCTGGCAGGAAGACTGGTCTGCACAGTGGACTGTCTTTAATAAGAAAAGAAACCAGGCTTTTTAAAACTCTAACACATGGGATTTGGCTGGCTCCCAAAGAGGCAGGAGCAGCTAGCATACTCCCAAGATAGTTAGGTGGCTTCCAGTAGGTCTATATGTCCCTGTTAGGCCCCAAGAACCATGGTCTGGCTTCAGGCAGGGCACCCCTGCTGCACACATCCTCTCCAGAAGAGATGAGACCCCATAAGGGTCACCTGTCCCTCAGGCTAGATGTCCAGCCAGGCCCCCATCTCACCTCCCAGGTGGCCTTAGAGGGCAAAGGTGGCCCTCACCCTCCCCTTGTTCAAGGGCTGCTGCCCTTCAGATCAAAAGAGCACCCATTTGTCACCAAGTCACCAGGAGGCCTGCTCTGGTCCGCAGAAGAAACATCTTAAAAGGTCCTCAGGGGACTAGCACCTGAACTGGACACTGCCAGGACACACTGCTCTGGACCCTAAACCCAGGTGAGGGTTCACCAAAGCCCAGAAGATTGTTTAGGGCCCCCCGCAGGGAGGAGAAGGTGAAGCCATCCCAGATACACACAGGTGTCAGGGACACCCATCCCCAGCTGCTAGGTGGGGGCCATGCCCAGGTCTCTTGGCTGCATAGCATCCCCTTGGACCCCCAGTCCCTGCCATGGAGAAAGATATTGACCATGGGCTGGGCAGTGGCACTAGCCAGAAGGAAGTGGAGATCCCATCAAGGCACCCTGGGGGCTCTGAAAGGAGCCCAGGTCTAGGCAGGGCCCCGGTTCCAGGGCTGTGCTGGGGGATAGTGCTGTCTAGCAGTCCTGCAAGGGCTTGGTCACCTCCCCTTCCCTCCCACCACCCGAGAGCCAGCCCCTTCCCCGGCCCTGGTGATGATGCCAATGTGATGGGAGCTGATGGCCAGAGCAGAGACGGAGCAGAGAGGGAGGGGCTGCTCAGCAGGAAGCGCTAGGGATGGAAGGGAGGGCACAGCCAGGAGGGGCAAGGGCCTGATCCCCAAGGAGTGGACCTCGCTCCATATATCAGGGAGCCCTGGTCTGCCACTTGGAGTCCTGGCCTGAGCACCTGGGGGCTGAGCCATTTGCCTTGTCATGGCCCACACAGGTGGGCTGGGCAGCTCTGCCCTGCCTTGGGGAGAGGTGACGAGGGCCTTTCATGGCACAAATGCTGCCCCAGGACAGCACTCCAGACCCCTCTCCTGGGCCCCGGTGCCTCTTGCCTAAGGACAGCGTGAGGAGGAAAAGAGGCGCCAGTACCTTAATCCCGTCCACTGGGTTATGGATGACGGTGGTTTGAGGTTCCTACAGAAGAAGGAAGACACAGAGGAAGGAAAGAGAAGGAAAGTGAGAAGAGAAGGGAGCAGAGACCACCAGGAGGGGAATAGGGGAGACAGAGGTGGGGTGGCGGCCAGAGCCTGCAAGAGAGGAGAGTGCAGAGCAGAGTGGGACAGGCATGGAGGCAGTGGAGCAGTGGGAATGGAGCAGGCCAGAGGAGGGGCTGCTGTCCAGCGGGGCGATGGGCAACACAGGCCCTAAGAAGCTGCAGAATGTGTGTGGGTGCTGGAAAAGCCAGGCTCTGCCTTGGGGAGTTCTCCCCTGTCCTCTGCTGCCTGACCCTCTGTTCCAGCAGGGGAGTCACAGGTTTGAAGATGTCATGGGGGTGAGGTTGGTATATGGGATGGACGGAGTCTGAGATGGGGCTGGCTGTGAGGCTGGCATGTGGGTTGGCACTAGGTTACCCTCCGGCCACGGCCCAGCAACTCTGAACAGCTCCCTTCATGGGAAGCTTTCCTCTCCTGGGGCTGGGGGTGCCCATTTGGCAAACTCAGCCTTCCCATGGGCACCCTGGGACGGCTCCCAGAGCTGGGCCTGGGACATTTGGGGGACACCAAGAATGCAAACTCAGGAACCTGTAGGCCAGCAAGCCTCAAACCTTTTAGGACAGCTTGGGATAGCTATCCTGTAAGGGGCACAGCACAGTGGCTAGTGCTCACAGCCCACAACTCCCACATCCGTTGGGAGCACTATGATGTGGTTCACCTGGAAAGGAGCCACCCCAGAGCAAGGGGGCCAGAGCTGGTTGGGCACCCTTTTGAGAGGCAGTGAAGGCACAGCAGGAATGTCATGGGCAGCCCACCCTCCCAGCAGGGAGCCCCTCAGGCAGCCACAAAGTATGCTGGCTTCTACAGGAAAGTCACTGACAGCAAGCCCACCCTGCTGCCACTGGCCCAGACACCTCCCCACCATACCACTGGAGCCCTGTCTCCCCATGGGACGTGAGATGTGCCACTCAGGGCTGCCCCCCTTGCACAGCCTGGCCCAGCCCACTCAGAGTCATACCCTGGCTGTGAGCTCTGGCTCAGCCCACTGAAGGTGGCAGAAGAGGGTACGGTCCCTGGTGGTTAGGGGTGTCCTCCACCTTACCAATCTCCTGAAGGCCTCCTGGGGAGGCACCCACAAGTCAGTGCAGGTGAGGCTGGGTCTCTTTCCTGTACCCAAACATCACTGGGACCAATGAGGGACTCCCCAAGCTGCCTCTGCACCTGTCTGAACCTAAGGCTCCTTTCTCCTCTGGGGGTGCCAAACCCTCCACTCCACTACCGTCAGTGCAGTGAGGGGTGAGGGGCTGGGAGCCAGGCATGTGCTGTCAGAGACAGGCCAGGTAGGGCCAGACCCCACCTTCCCCCTGAACCCCCTCACAGCTGGGGGTGCAGGAGGGGCTGAGAGGAAGGGGCTGCAGAGCTCAGTACCAGGGCGGCAGGAGGAAGCGTCCCTTTAGGGCTGGTGACGGCTGCACTGTTTTTGGTGCTATTCGTCTGGGGCTGTGGAGAGAGGGAAGAGGAGCCCTTAGGTGGGAGAAGTGGCACACCACTCCCCTTCCCCATGTCTGCTGGGTATGGAGGGAGGGAGCCCTCCAGAACAGGAGCCTCAGGGGCTGCGAGGAGAGCTGCAGGGATCAGGGGCAGAGCTGTAGGGGCTGAGGGCAGAGCTGCAGGCTCTAGGCCTCATGGGCGCCCGAAGGCTAAGCAAGCACCTCACCTTGACTCCATCTGCTTTCTTGTTGAGTAAACTCTTGGCTGCTGCATTGGGAGAGAAGAGGCATCATGAGTGATGGGCCTGGGTCCCCCTGTAGCCCACCCCATCTTACCCCTTTTGCCTCCACTCTTTCCCCAGGAGCATGGTCCAGGGGTGGCTTCGGCCCCCAGTCTGGATCTGAGAAGGCAGCTGGCCTGGCCTGTGCGGGAGCTGGGCCAGTACTTCTCAAGGACCCTTGCCCCAGAACAGGCCCCTTCCCCAGCTATCCTCCATGATTCTGGAGCTCCCTCAGGGCACCGAGATTTCTCCTTGGGTGCTGGGGAGCCTCCCAACCCTGTACCCCTTGGCTTCCAGGTCACATGCAGGTTCTTCCAAGAGGAAGGCAGGACGCAGACTCCCTCCCACAATGGGAACACAGGACGAGCGGCGCCAGGTTGGTAATGGGGGCAGCTGAGCTGGACGCTGGAGAGGGGAGGGAGGGTCATGCCCTCCATGGGTCTCCACTTTTCCAGGGGTGCATGTGCTGGACACACACAGAGGGCTTGTCCCAAGCTCAGCTCAGGCACCTGTCCTGCTCTCAGCCTCCTTCCCGCCTTTCCTTATGTACACGCCTCTTGGTGAACAGGACTCAGCTCTGCACCAGTGCCCTCTGCTCAGAGTACTTGAGTGGCAGCCTCATGTTCCCTCCTGAGCTGTTCCTGGCAGCTCTGGCCTTGGGGCCACGTCTGAGTCAACAGAGGCCTCTTTGACCACAAGGCTCCGAAGACCCTCCTGGATGTAGCAGCTGGACCCCCACCTCACCCCAACACGCCCCCTTGGAGGTCAGGATGGGCCTGGCCCAGTCCACAATATCTACACCCACCACAATGGTTAGAAGTGTAGTCACAGAACTGGGAAAAAAAGAAAAAAGAAGGAAGTCAGCTTACCTTACAGAAAAGGAAAGGTGAGAAGGGGAGGAAATGAAGAAGAAGAGAGAAAGAAAACAAGGTTTGTGTTGGTTCAAGCAGGAGCCCAAGTCTGTGGGCCCAGTGCGCACCAAGAGCCAGCGACTTGTCCTGGACCTCCCTCACCAAGAAGAGCCAGGGCGCAACAGGGACAGAGAAGCAGCCAGGCTGGACCCGCCAGGTGAGATGATGACACGGGAGATGTGAGGTCCCTTACCCCTGGGCCAAGCGGGGAAGGCAAGTGGCACAGCACCCCACCCCCATGCCTGGTTCTGGAATGCTGGCCGGCCAGGTATGAAGTCAGGCTTTGCGGCCTATTTGGAAGGGGGACGTGGTGTTGCCCACATGGGCCAGGAATAGTCGGGCACACAGGGACCTAGAGCTACAATGGTTCTCAAATGCCCTGCCCAAGCAGCAGCAGTATTACCTGTACCATCAGAAATGCAAATTCCCAGGCCCACCCTGACCTCCTGCTTCAGACCCTCCGAGGGGCTAGGCATCTGTTCCACAGTCGCTCTAGGTCAAGAGTCCTCAAAATTTTTAAACAGGGGGCCAATTCACTGTCCCTCAGACTGTTGGAGGGCCGGACTGCGGGGCCGGGATGAGTCAGCTGCTAAGCAGGACAGGCAGCGGCGGCAAAAACACCTGGAGGGCCGCATGTGGCCCGTGGGCCATAGTTCGAGCACCCCTATTCTAGGTGGTTCTGACACTCTATGATGAGGTTGTTCCCCATTTCATTTCAGAGTCCAGCAGGTCTTGCCTGCTGCCTGCTGACCATCTCCTTCCCTTCCCAGATGTCCACTGCTGCCAACTCCATGGCCAGGTCCCTCTCAGGTTCTATGTGTGCACATAGAGTCATGACTGCCCAGTGGCTGCAAGTGACCCTGGGGTCCTGCATGGTGGCCCTAGTGACTCTCTAGTGGGCACACAATTTCCATTCACAGCCTCCCTTCCCTCACAGATCTGTTAACTCTCTCAAAAGTTTTGCATCAACCCCACGAGTCACTCCCAGGATCCATGGAGCAAGTCTTTCTAGAACTAACCAGAAACCTGACTCCTGAGGCCTCCTCGTAAGAAGTGAAGGGACATAGGCATTACCTGTCTCTAGACCTGCCCCCTGCATCCTATCCTCCTAGGCCTGAGCCCCAACCCCAGTGTAGCTGCAGCAGGGCCACCTCCCTGCCATGCTAGGGCACCCCTGCCCAGTGCCCGCTCAGGACCAGAAATGTAGACTTCCTATTTGCCCCCTCACTGTGGCTAAAATCTGCCTCCAGGTAAGTCATTACAGAGGGGAAGGCCAGTCCTGAAGACTTGGGAACATGCGGCCTGGGCCCAGCACACCCCTTTGCTTGTCTGTGGACCCTGCCTTTCCTCCTCCCTTCCTCGTCTCCAACACATGTGACTCAGCCCCCGTAACGTGTGTCTGAACCAGCTGACCTGGGCTGCCCAGTCTGCCCCTGGTGCAGGAGCTGGGGCACCTTGTCCTTGCTGGTGATAGCTGACCCACATGCTGGGAAAATGGGCTCCTCCCAGGAGCCTGAGGAAGGAGACAACCAGCCTCGCCTTGAGGACACTTGCCATGGGCAGCTGAGCAGGTGAGGGAGGGTCCCCATCCCTTCCAGAAATACACATTTCAAAGCTGTGGCCAATCAGAATGGGAAGTTTGCAAAAGGTAGGCTTGGCCCCATCTCTGTAAGGGGAGGAAAGCAGCAGCCAGCCCTGTAGCATTCCTGGCTGGGGGCTGTGTTAGAACCAGAGCTGGCTAACAGTGGTCTGAGACTCAGTGGGGGCCAGTGTGGCACCTTTGGCAGCAGCGGAGGTAGTCAGATGATTCTCACAGAAAAGGGGGTGCCTGAGTTAAGCCCATGGAAAGGTTGGTGCTAAGAGGGTTCCACAGAGGTTCCTGAGTCCATCAAAGCTCACGTTTCCAAACTGTGCTGCTGGAGATGTTAACATTATCAGTGGGGGAGAAAAGGACAGAAGTTCATAGTCAAGTGGGTGGGAAATACCCCATATGAACTAACCCACTCTGCTGACTCAGGCCACTGCTTTTAATCAGTTCCCTAAACATCCCTACTAGTGAACCCCTTTTGTAAACAACCCTATCTACACATCTTGGGTGTCATGTGGACCCCATGGGACAACTACATGGCTCCTGGCCATGAGTTTCTTGGGCTACTCATTTCCCTGACTTCATATCTACTGTCCTGGACTAACTCCAGATTCACTGTGGCCGGAATCCTGTCCGCTTCCACTTACATCAGTGTTCAAAGGCACAGGCACATCTCTCCCTTGCTGTCTCAAGTTAAAAGTATCTATTAAGTGTAACAAGGGCCAAGGCTGGACCAGGCAGCCATAGGCATGTCACACACCTGGGTGAGGGGCTCCCAGACCTCTGGAGAACAAGGAGGAGACCCTCTGCCCCCCACCTTGGGAAGGCCCTGGGTCTCTCACTGGGGTGACTGCTTCACCCTGCAGCTGGCCAGTGTGGGTCTTCTTTGAGCTTATGCCCGCTCAGTGCAGGACAAACCCTGGCCAAACTGCAGCATGCTCACACAACCAGGGTCTCCCTGCTGACTGAGGGAGCTCTGCCACACAGGAGGTCCAACCAATAGTGCCAGGCTCAGCCATCATCCCTGGAGAAGTGAGATCCCCGCTGTATGTTTGTGGAGTACAGCTGAGCTAGCAGGGCAGGTGGGCCCTCAGTCCTGCCTCTGTCTCGCCCCCTTGCTGGTCACACTGGACAGCCATGCTGGGCTCTGTCCACATGCACTGACCAACCCCCCGAAAGACAAAATAGCCCTTGGTGCCCAGGGCAGAGCCACACATGCATGGGCTCATGCACCCCACGTTCACTTGCAGGCAGCCGGGCATTGCAGCGGGAGCCCTGGGCAGAGGGCGGCGCAAACGCGGCTATCTACTGGCACTGTTCCCTGGGCAGTAGAGCCTCCCCAGAAGCCACTAGCCTCGTCCTTTTCTAATGTCAGCACCTGCCACATATGCCCAGAAAGGCCTGTCGAATGAAGCAGAAAGGCCTGTCGAATGAAGCAGACTCAGAACTACCCTCCCTGGTGCTGCTGCTGGTCAGGTCCACAGGCTTATGTGGGGAGAACACACGCCCCCCACCAAGGGCAGCCTGAACCTCTCGGGAGGAGGGTTCTCTGATCAGGCAGGCTGCACGGCTTACCCGCTGGTGTCGTTAGTGGGAGCTGGGGTGGGTGGGCCTCTGGAGGGCAGTACTTAGCACTCTAAAGCCTTGTTCCCTGCCAATGCTGGAGGCATGACAGGAAACTGAATCTTGACTCAAGGGGGACCCGGGAGGGCTATGTATGCTCAGTGGCCTGCTGAGGCCAGCTAAGCCTAAATTTTTGCCAGCCCTTAGCTGTGGAACCTACAAGGAGGTCCAGGGTCACCCAGCTCTCACAGGTTCTGCCCATGGTCACAAGCTGGCAGGCAGGCAGGAGATGACCTGGGCCTCTGGGCTCTGCCTCTGGGTCCTGCTGGGAGGACCCAGGCCCACCAGAGGAGCAGGGTGGCAGAGCCAGCCTTCTCCCTTCCTGGTGCTTGGGGTCAGGTGAGGAGAATCTTGTAGAAAGAACCTAAGATGAAACCTTTGAAGCTGCCAAAAGGTGCCCAGAGACCCTGGCTCTAGAGCACCCTGTCCTGCGGGGAGTTCTCAGCACAGACATGAACGTGTGGGACTTGGCAGCACAGACCACCAGCTCCGTGCAGGCCTCTTAGGGGCAGGGTGTGGATCGCCCAGCAGAAGGGACTGACCTTGAGCCCCACAGGCTCTCCTGGCCCTGCTCCCCAAGGCTCTCCTTTCAGGAGTCAGACCCCAGCAGCAGGCCTAGTGGCTCCCTGTGGGGTCAAGGCCATTCTGAATCAGGAGTCTCCAGATCCTCAGACTTCAGCGGCTAGGACCAGGTGACTTGGCATGGCCCAGGGGTCACCTAAGCCCAGCCCCTCCTCTTACAGATGAGGAGTCTAGGGGCTATCTCTTTGCCCTCGAAGTAGGCTCTGCTGGGATTATGACCGCAGTGGGAGCAGGGGCTCCCAGGGGCCTGCTGGCCTCTGGGGGTGGCTCTGGGGCCTGGCCAGCGGCTGCGTGCAGCAGGGGGCTGCATGCTGGCAGGAGGGACAGGCGGGAGCGGGTGGGAGGCTGGTCAAGACACATCTACCTTGTTCCACCAGCCCCATGGTGGTGCCGGAGGCCGCGGTGGACATTGTGGCCGGAGCGGTGGTCTGTCTGCCCACTGTTAGCACCGGGTTAGAGACGAGGGGGAGGGAGGGGTGGGCGGACACAGACGAGGGGGTGGGCAAGGTAAGGGAAGAAAAGAGACAAAGGAAGCAGAGAAGATTAGAGTTAAAGTTTAGGTGTACGATGTTTCCAGAATCCTTTTCTCAGGTGAGTGAAAACAAGATTGGGCTGATCGACACCGAAAAGTGTTTGCCTCCTTTCTCCTTAGAAAACCCCAGCGGGGGCTTCTCATGCCCTCTGGGGCATGGTGGGCTCACAACAGACAGGACAGTCCTATTAGTGTTGGTGTGATCGTATGCACCCTTTCCCGGCAGTACAGCATCACAGCAAAAGTAACAGGATTGGGGCAGGGAGGGGTGCCAGATGCAAACGGACAACGAGAGACGGATCACAGACGCTCGCACACTGAGTATCAACGACGGAGAAGCCACAGGCACAGCTCGTCCAGGTCTGGGTCGCTGGCTCCACTCTGGGGCTAACACATCCCCAGGTGGGCCTGCCAGTGCCCTGGGCCTTGGGGGTCTCTAACAGACCCCCTGGAGGCCTCATTTTCCCATCATCCACCCCGAGTGACTGAGACAGGCAGCCACAGCTTGTCCAGAATTCAGAAGGAGATTCACAGAGCCTATTGTATCACCCGAGTCCCCTCCGCCTGCTGCCCCCCACACAACATGGTATTCAGAGTACTCAAAACAACAAGGAGGCCACAGAGATGCCCAACAGACGCCTGGACAGACACATGCGGCACTGTGTTCCAGAAGTAGGCAGCAAAGACACTTGTGTAGAGGAGGGGACACAGACCTGGCACAAAAGTGACAGGGTAGGGGAGGGGATGGACCTTGGACAGTCATCCAAGGAGAAAGCCTGGCAGGGCCAGGTGGGCAGGAGGGGTTTTGAAGCTGGGGCAGAGGCCAGGTGCAGGCTGGCAGCAGAGAGAAAGGAGCCTTCCCACACCACCGCAAGGCAGGGGCAGTGAGTCTGCCTAGAGAAGAGTCTCACCTGAGAAATTCCGGGTGGCCAGCATGGTGGTGAGGATGGCCCCCTGGGGAGAGACACAGATAAAGCCAGGGTAGTCCTGTCAGTGCACCCTGTTGGCTTCTGGCCAGAAGATCATCCCCCTTAGCCTCACAAACGTCTGGCAGGAAGTGATCACAGCCTTCCCAAAAGGTAAGAGTTTCAGGAACCCAGCAGTTTGTCCCAAGACAGACATCTATTTCCAGAATTCAAACACATCCTGGACCCTAAACCAGCTTCGAAGACCCCCTGAGCTTCAGAGATTGCTGGGGACCACAGGTTACCAGGGCAGCTCCTCAGGGGTCTGGCTCCCTGATGGTTCTTCCTTTTCTTGACAGGATCAGAGCAGTAGAAGCTATCCTTGGAACTTTGGGGAGAACAGCTTGGAGACTACCCCAAAGCTACCAGGCTACTGTCCCTGGGCTCAGGCCTGGGCCTCTCCCTTGGCACCAGGCAGCCAAGGGAGATGACCATCTCAGGACTGTCAGGACCAGTTTTGGCCAGCAGGTGGGTCAGGCATGCTACTCATGCCCACTTGTGCCCTCTCCAACCTCCTCAGCCCATCCAAGACCAGTGCATGATCTGTTCTCCTTATCAAACTTGCTCTGGGTCAGAAGCTTTTGGACTCACTCATACTAAAGAGGGCATGACTGCTAGAGGGTGTGTTCTGCCTGCAGAGCCCAAGTGTGGCATCTGTGGGGAGCACCGTGGGCAGGTGCTGGGCCTAGAGGTGCAGGGCATCTCTGGACTGAGTTCACCTGTCACATCTGGTCTGGAATTTGCCAACACCCACAGTCCTGGGGGAAGGAGCAACTTCTGGACCTGCTGGGATCCCCCCAGGTCCCCTTCTCTTTAGCATAGGGTGCCATGGTGGGGAGTAGAGGGGACAGTGCCTCACCTTGAGCTTCCTCCTGGCATTGAACTTTTTCAGACACTCCACTGTCTCTTGTCTGTGCATCATGGAGGCTACTGTGGAGCGTTGCTGCAGGGAGAAGGGAGGTCAGAAGGCAGCTAGAAGCCCAGGGGGTCAGGAGAGGCCAGGGCAGCAGGGCTCACAGCACCCCAGATCTCCCATATGCCAAGAGCCACCAGCCACCACTGCAGCAAAAGGCCACCTGTCCCCACTTGCCTACAACTTTAAGCCTTATCCCCTTGCTGGCCTTGCTCGCTCTATCCCTCACAGATAGGACTGAGGTCAGAAGGGAGAAGACTGGTTTACCCTCCAACACTCTCTGAGTGCCCAACCTCAGAAACCTATCAGCATGTCCCAAGTCAGAGGCCACAAGTAACATGGAGGAGATCCAGGGGACTACTGTATGTGAGGAATAGGACCCTATGGCCCTCCCAGGGTCCTCATTAGGGGAGAGGTCTGAAGCCATCTCCACTGGGAGCCTCTCCCTGCTGTGGGCACCAAGGACAACTCACGCAGACCCACGGGTGCTTCAGGGCCTCGTGGGCTGTGATGCGTTTGGCAGGGTTGATGGTCAGCATCTGATTGATGAGGTTTTTGGCTTCAGGAGTGACAGTGTCCCACTCAGGGGATGGAAACTGCAGAAGGAGACAGGGCACAGGCTGAGTCTGAACCCCCTCCCCAGACAGGGCCAGGATTCTCCAAGGGGTTTTACCCTTATCTAAGAATCTGTGGGTTTGGCCACAGGTGGCTTCACCCATCTCGCAGCCTCTTCCCAGGCTGCGCCCAGCTGGCCACATCCAGGGGCAGGGAGCAGGTCAGAGCAGGGGTCCAGGAACACTTACGTCATAGGCACCAGCCTTGATCTGCTGATATAACTTGTGCTGGTCCTCATCCCAGAAGGGTGGGTAGCCCACAAGCAGGATGTACAGGATCACCCCTGTGGATGGAGCCCATGAGCCCCGTACCCACGTGCAGGGCACCACCATCCACAGAGCCCATGCCCTGTGCACCAGCACCCAGCTCCCACAGCCTTGTGAGGGTACAGGGGTCCTCAGCATTCTTTTGCCCCCTCCCCTGTGCTGGAGACTCATGGGCAGAATGGCACAACCAGCCCCCACGACCCTGCCCAAGGCCAGCCCACTCTGATGCTCTCTGCCTCTGTGGGAGGGAAACTTTTTCCCAGGAGGTGGCCTTGCCAAGTGACCTGACAGCCTCAACCTCTCCACTCCTGTTCACCCATGTGCTCCTTCTGCTGAGTGCAGGTGGACATGGGGTGATGGGTCCAGTGTCATGTCAGCAATTCTACTCTGGGTGGAGAGGGGGCTCCAGGCTGTGCATAGATCCTGCCAAGTTAGCTCAAGGGCAGGTCTGTCACAGTGAAACCTGGTTCAGGGCAAGATGTGCTGGTCACTTGCACAGTCTAGGACAGAGGTAGTAGGCCCCAAAACACCTGAGGTCCCACCCTATCCCGGGCCAGGCCTCACCACATGCCCAGATGTCCACAGGCTTGCCATATGCCTCTTTGCGAAGGACCTCAGGAGACAAGTAGCCCGGTGTACCAGCAAATCCTAGTGAGAGGGGCAAGGGGCCATGAGGGGCCACCAGCACCTCCCCGCCCCTCCACCTACTAGCCGACACCCTCTGTCCCAGCCACTCACCAAACCATGCCTGCTGGTCCCCCTGCACCTCGATAGCCAAACCAAAGTCCGCCAGCTTCACTGCAGCCCCTTTGCACTTGCTGGCCAAGAGTAGGTTCTCAGGCTGCAGGGAGGTGATAGGCATGAGGGTGAGTTGTTCACACTGAGGGGTATTACAGGAGGGGATGGGGGAACACAACAGAGGTGACAACAATTTGCAGGAGGTAGGTATACACATCTGACCCTCCTGCCCTGTGGTGTTCACTGGCTAAGTCCACTCTTAGGCCTGTACTCCACAGCGCACCTACCCTGGGGACAGGGACAATACCCCTTAGCCAGAGCTCAGATCTCCCTTAACAGGAGTCTGGGGGCCACTCAGGCCAAAACCTTGAGCTCACTCTTACAAGCAAACTCTATGCTCCCACAGCCTGTACCCCAGGGCTCCCCTTGGCAGCAGGGCTACAGTGGCCCTCCCTCCCCTCCTTGCTCTGTCTCCTCCAAGACAGGATAGGAAGGCTGCTTGCTGAGAGGCCCAGGTACTTCCTGCTGGGATGGTGACCACTAAAGGGCAAAGCACCCTGGCACCTGGGGCAGCCTCAGACCTGCCAGGCATAGTCACCTACCAACGTCTCCCAACTCTGGTGGGGAGAAGGGAAGCCCTGCTTCCCTTCGGGTGCCCACAGGTAAGGAAGGCTACTCAGATCCTCCCTCGGGGAGCAGTGAGCAACCTTGCTTAGGCTGGATAGACATTTGTTCCCTATCCTGCAGCAAGGTCAAGGAGGCTACTGTCCCCTCAACTGGCAACATGAGGCACTGAGGGCCTGAAGGGCTCCCAAGAGTACTACAACTCCTGGGACCAACCTGTGAGGGCCTGATCTATCCCTGCAGCCTCACTACCTGCCAGCTGCTGAGTTCAGTGCCCCACAGAGAGTTCTCGGCTAACAGCCTTCCTAGTCTTCGGCCAGCAGGGGGCTCCATGGGGACCTCAGGTCCCCTTGACCAGCCTCCCAGGCTGCCCTTCCCTTTATTAAGTGCCATGGGATCCTGGTGCTTCATCCCCTCTGCCAACCACTGCTGGGATCAACACTGTGGCTCCAGCTGCCACCGAGAAGGATGAAACACTGCCACTCAACATATTTTTAAACACTGGGTGTGAATCTTAGAGATTTTAAAATGTGCAAAAGTGGCCCTTAGAATCAATGAGAACACCAACCCTCCTGGACAGATTCCTGTTCCCCTGAGCTGCAAGGCCCCCACACAGCAGAGGCCCAGAGCTCCCTCAGGGGCTCCAGCCTTGCCCTGCGGAGCTGGTGGGGTTGACGCCCTGTGGCCTCTAGGCAGTGCTGGGGGGCTCTGTCCCCCAACTCTACCTCTCCATCTCCTCAAGTGGCAGGTTGGGACACAGGCATCCCTGCCTGCTGAGCACAGAGGCTCCTTGATTTTGCCACTGTGAGTGCGGCAGGGCCTAGTACTCCCTGCACATGTACATGGAGAATCCTGAGCAGGGCAGGGCCTGTGGGCTAGGGCACAGCACACAGCAGACTCCTGGCAGGTGCCCCTCCTTGGAGGAAACTCACCAGCATTTTGTCCTGAGGAGAGGAAGGAGCATTAGGAGAACCCAAGCCCCAGGAAACACCAGGTGCAAAGGCCTAGGGGCCCCTGGAGGGAGCTAAGAGGCCAGGACCATCCTGCCAGGCCATGCAGTGAGGTCCCCACCTACAGCCTCTACCCTGATTCCCTCATAGCCCCCTGGGACGGTATTGATTGTCCTCTGCCCTGCCCCAAGGGGGTGAGAGTAAACCCACCATGATGCCCCTCCCAGCTGGTCTCAATCCAGACAGTGGATTTCTGTCTAGGAGAGGAGGTACATTCTGTCTCCCTCACTAGGAAGAGTGAGACCACAGCAAGAATTCTGTTGGTCTTTAGAATGGGGAGACAGCATTGACCTCCACTCCTATGCCTTGGCCTCAAAGTTAATTAAGGTCAATTGTAGGGTCTGGAAACAAAGTACCCATGTCCCCTCACAGGAGAACCCTGATAGAAGCTCCTGTGGGCTCCTCCTCCCATAAGCCCCTGACTGAGGTAGGTCAGATAAGACAGAGAGCAGGACCACTTGGATATGCAGACTTGAGGGATGGGGCAGGGGCAGGGACCTGTGAAGGACATAGAAGGTCTTGGATCTGCTCTTGGTGTGATACCATTCCCAGAGCAATTGCAATGATCAGCCCCTTATCAAGGGCTCAAGGAAGGGAGTGGCTCCCATGGGAAGGTTGGTCTTAAATGCCATCAGGGCAACAGGCTCAGAGTCACACTCCCCACCAGGCTGGAGAGAAGCAATGGGCTGAGCCAAGCCTTGGAGAAGGTGGGGTTGAGGGAGGAGAGGAAAAGGAAGGAAAAGGAGGGACAGAGGGAAGAGCAAGAGGAAGGGAAGCTTCTGAGAGGTTGTGGCCACCTGTACCCTGGGGGACAACAGACCTTTTGAACAGAGCCTGGAGCAATTTTGCCCAGAGCTAAGCAATGGGCAGCAGAGACTTGGAGAAAGGGCTGGAGGACTTGGCAGAGCTGGGCAAGGCCTGCTCTCACCATTCTGTTCCCCGAGGCATCAGCCCTTTGTCACGTGTGTCCCCACCTGCCAGGGCCAAGTCTTGGAGGGAATTCAGAAAGTCAGACTCTGAGTAGACATTTGCTAAAAGGCTGATTTCTGAAGACCTTCTCCTGGAGGCCTGGAGGCTTTGGGAGAGAGGTGTGTGGACACCCCACACACGAGCACAGGCATGCACATGTACATACCTGCAGTATGCACACACAGCCACATGTTCCCCCACATATACATGTGTGCATACACATGCATACCTACATGTACACATTCAGGCACACACACATAAATGACCTCTCATGCAGACACATGCATGCATCCCTCATGTATGCACATACGCGCACACCCACACATACATGTATGCACACCACAAGCATGTATCCTACATGTGCCTTCTCATACACACAATGTCTCCATACAAGCACACATGTATGTGCACACATACGTGCACACAAATAAGCATGCATACATGCCTCCGTGCATGTTGTCACATACATGCACACACATATATCCACATATGCACATGCATGGAACCATGTATACACACCTCCCCAGTGTGCTGTGATACTGTGCACTGCCCAACCTCTCATACCTTCTTGTACACTGCATGCAAGTATGGACAACAGACACCTGGCACAGAATGGGGTGGGGACTCACCTTGAGGTCTCTGTGGACGACCCCCATTTGGTGACAATGAAGAACAGCCTCCAGGATCTGCTGGATGCAGTGACTGCGGCAAACAGCAGGTGGGTTAGTGCTTGTAGCCCAGGGGTGGGGCTGGGGAAGGGAGCAGCAAGAGGAGCTGCTAGGGGCAGGTGCTGTGTGGCACTGGGGCATCTCCAGCCTGGGGTCCTGGGGGATACAAGGAATCAAGGGGAGAGAAGCGGCTGACTAGGAGGGGCCTATGGGGCTCCTTCTGCACCCCTCAGCCAGCAAGCCTGGCTCTGGCTCTGGCTCTGCCTTCCACTCTGGGCCTGCCTCTCTCAGGCCAAGCCCATGGAGGTGACTTTCAGGGAAACAGCTGTCCCCAGGCTCATATTGGCCAAGCCTGACCCTCAGCTGCCCACCCTTAGGCCAGGCTGGGCCTATCCCTTAGGCCAGGCTGGGCCTATTCCCTGCAAGGCAGGTTATGGTGAGAGGCAGGCAAAAAGGAGGGAAACCAAAGCCAAGACAGGCTGTGGGGGTGGGCGGGGTGCCCTGGAGTGTGGTCCTCTCCACTCCGCAGCACTAAGGACATGCTTGTATGAGTGTTAGTTACTGTACATTGGACAAATGTGAATCTGAGCTCCATGCTGGCTGGTGGTGGCCATGGTGGGTGGCTCACAGCACTGGGGGTGCCTAGCTCAGCTCCTATGGGCCTGAGGGGCTGGGCGGAGGCCCTGTGTACAAGGGGAACAATCCTGGCAAGGGGCAGCCCCAAGCATAGGGAGCTTCCCTTTCACCCTTCCTGTAGTCAGGGAGGGCTGAGGATATAAGTCCCAGGGCTCTTCTAGGATAGGACTGGCTAAAAGGAGAAGCCCAAGCAGCCCCTAGGCCACCTCCCTGACACCTATCCTGGAGCACAAAAGATACAGGCCATCACCCCTGCACACTGAGACCCTGTGGATGGTGCCTGCCTCCTCCAAGGTGCCTCCTACCTGGGGGCACAGCAGCTACCACAAAGGCTGCCCTGCTGGGCTGAAGACATTTGCCATGGCTGCCTGAAGCCCATCTGTTGGTATCTCAGTCATGATACCCCAGGCAGGGCAGAGGTTACAGTGGGGTGACCGAGGGTCAGCAGGATGGGTGGGTCTTGTTTTCCTGATGGCAAACCATGAGAAGGAATGGGAGTCCAGACCCCTTCCTCATATAGCTCCTGCCCCTCCTGGCCACATCTGTACAGTGTCAGCCACTGCATCAAAAGGTGAATCTGAGTTTCCACTCCAAGGACACCCAGCCCTCAGAATCTAAGGGGAAGATAAATTCCTGAGGTCTGCGGTGTTCTGAAGGAGGTGGGCCCAAACCTGTGGGAGCCTCTTGATGGCTCCCTTCAATGTCACAAAGGACAGGAAGCACAATCCTATCCCCCTTACCCCATGCTCTGAGGTCTCCTGGCCCTTGGAGGAAAATAGCTCCCTTTATTTTGCCTGGATTTTCCCTCCAGACCTCCCTTCTACTCTTGCCACAGGATGGGGACCATGTCCCTGTAGTTAGCCTATAAGGCCACTGTGACAAACATCCACTTTCCATGGAGCCCTCATCTGCATGAGAGTCCCATCTCCATGTGCCTGAGAACCCAGTCCTTAATACTTTGGATAGTACTTAGCCCCTGCTGCTGCCTAGCCTGCTGTACCGACAGCAAGCCAGTGGGGGGCCTTACTCCAGTGAGTGGACTCATGGGCCAGGGTAGGAATCCAGGGCTGAGGCCATGGGGTCAGACATCCTCCTCTGATACTGCAGAGTGCAGAGGAGCTCAGTGTGACCCTCTCAGGGGCTGACCAGCCCCTTCATGCACTGCTTTGTAGTATTGGTGGCCAGATCCTGTGTTGTCACTCTGGGCCCTGGTTTGTCCTGGGAGGGAGAGTAGATCTTGGGCCCCTCCTGCCCCAACCATGGCACCCTTTCCTCCAGCTCCTCCCTGTGGTCTGTCACAGCCCTGCAGACTGGCCTTTCCTCTGCCCTCGGGAGCTCTGCCCATGCAGAGATTTGTGTGGAGCCAGTGGTCATCAATAAGTGCCTCCTCCTTGGACACCACCAACAGGGGCTTGGCCTGTACCGTGCACACCCACAGTCTAATGCTGATGGTGGGAGTTGGCGCCTTCTCCTTAAACTTCCTCCAGTTGCAGACTTAATGATAGCATGGCAGGTCCTGGCTGCAGCTCTGGTCATGCCTGTGTCCTCCCTCCTCCTAGCTGTTGTCCCTCCCTAAATCTGTGGTCAGCATGCCCAGTCCTCCTTGGTGTACCCTGTTGGCAGTGCAGGGCCCCAAACCAATGCCAGAGCCATGTTGATTGCTGAGCCAGCATCTATTCTATACTTCTCTATGGTGTCCACAAGGGTCTCACAGGGTCTTGGCACACAGTGCTGAAATCAAGTCCTTCCCCTGCTCAGCCACTGTCTTGAGGATTCCAGGCACTGCACATATTTGTGCATGAATGAGGCAGCTCAGCACCAAGAGAACCCTTGCCTGGACTATACTGTTGGCTGAGCCAACAATGCTGCTTGCAGGGGGCATGGGACATCTATCCAGCCTAAGAGCAGCCTCTGCCCTCTCCTCACATTGCTCTTGTCCTGGCCTTGAATCTGAGAAAATGGCCCTGGGGGGACTTAGCCCACCCACTAGACACTGTCCTGCCTGCCCCCACCCATCAACACCATACCATCTTCTTCAGGCAGGGCCTTTTGTGGTCAGAATTGTTCACAAGCAGCATTCTGGATGTTATTCTCAGTCTGGGCTCTGGTGTCCTCCCCCTGAGGACAGTGAGCATCTTACAGGGTTCCTTTGGCCATCCTTCATCAGCCCATCAGCCATATTGCTTTTTTTTTTTTTTTTTGAGACAGAACCTAAAGCTGTTGCCCTGGGTAGAGCACTGTGGCATCACAGCTCACAGCAACCTCCAACTCCTGGGCTTAAGCAATTCTTCTCAAGTAGCTGGGACTACAGGTACCCACCACAACACCTGGCTATTTTTTGGTTGCAGCTGTCGTTGTTTGGCAGGCCCAGGCTGGATTTGAACCCACCAGCTCAGGTATATATGGCTGGCACCTTAGCTGCTTGAGCCACAGGCTCTGAGCCAGCCATATTGCTTCTTAAGGTTTCTAAAAAGCAGGTTTTAAATGATTTGAACTCTGCTTCTTCTGTTTAGAAAAAAGACATGGACACTCCTCAGTTTTCCCATAAACTCCAAAATAAAAATCCTGCTTTCTCCAAGGAGGATTACCAGGCTTGGTGGTTAGAAAGAGTTCCAAAAAACAATTTCTGTCTTGTTTCTTGAGTCCTAGGGAACTCAGGCTGTCTGTTCTCCCTCTTCACAGTCTGGCTACTGAGCACCCTCCATTTGAGGCCTAAACCCCTAAGAGAGGTAGCAGAGTTTGTAAGAGAAAACTAGGGGTGTGTAGGTGGGGCAGGAGAAACCCTGGCCCAGAACCCACATATCATCTTAGCCAGTTCCAAGGGACTCCATACACTCAGCAGTGGCCTCCATATCAGGAATGTCCTGAGCAGAAGTTGGGACGCCTGCCATCAGAGTAAGGCAAGGAGGTAGCTGGTAAAGGCACAGAGGACCCTTCCCTCCCAGCACTCTACACTTTGCTCTGGCAAAGTTTCCTAGGAGCCAAACAGCTGAAGCACCTTCTGAGTTTCTCTGCCTGAGTTCTAGGCAGGGGACCCCATGGCCAGGCCAGCTCTCAGCCCCCTGTCCTACAGCAAAAGGTTGTGGTCCAGGCAGGTAGGATAACTATGCGTGTCCACTGTGGATGTAGATTGAGTAGAGAACAAGTAAGTAAGTAAGAAAGAAACAGCAACAAAGAGAAGTAGAGGCAGCACCTGTGGACTGGGCAGAGTGGCTGAAGCTCTGGAAAGGAAACTGGATGGTATGATGAATCTGGGGCTGTGGGAGCATGGCATTTGGAGTTGGCTGACTTGTAAGGAGCTATCTCCCCATTGGAGGACAATAAGTAGTGTGGGTCCCCTGTGCATCCCCTTCCTGATATATGATGAACACAAGGACCCCTAAACCTACAGAAGGCCCGGAAGAATCCCTAGGAGCAGAGGGGACTCCCAGGGTTGGAGGACACTGAAAAGGAGGTATACATTGAGCATCAGAGAGGGTGGGTCACTGGGGGCCAGGGTGGAGCAGGAGTTGGTAGGGGTGGGGCACAGAAGGGCTGTGGGTGGGGGTCATGAGAGGGGCAGGGGCATAGCACACCCTGTGGCAGTGCCCAGGGGACTTCAGTCCAGGTATTGCCTGGGCCCTGGGCCATGGGGTCCTGTCTGTGGCTGGGAGGTTCTGGGGCCTCACATGCCTCACCTATGCCTCTATCAGCCACTCAGGGCACTCAGCCCACCCCAGGGCCCTACCTGGAGGGGCACTAAGACCTTCTAGTCTACCTGCCCAGCAGGCCACCACCAACATGCCCTGTGCCAACTCCCATTCCAGCATTTCAGGTAAGAAGTGTCTCTTCCACTCTCCACTTTACTTGCAAGAAAGATCTAGCCTTGTTCAAGGGGACAGGATACTCCCAGACTGTTTATAAAACACATAGTCCTTCCTTGAGGAGCTTAAGAAAAGAATCCAGGGCCCCTGAGTGTCTTGAGGATCTGGGGCAAAAAGGAGGGTCCCAAGACCTGTGCCTGTCCCCAGTGGTTGCTGGGGAGGCCACTGCACCAAACTGCACATGCCTGCCCACACAAGGACATGGCCTATTGCAATAGGCAAGGTTGCCTGCTAGTACAGAAGCAAGTCACATCAAGTTATTTTTGCTAATTTTAAAAAATAATATTAATTTTTCTTGATTAGGAAAGTAATCCATACTTATTAAAGAACAGTTCTTAAATAGACAAAGAAGATAAAAAGTGTAAAATCATCCATAACTCACTTCCTTCAGGGGCCATTTTTTCTTTTTAAATGCACCTCTCTAAGGCATAGCTGGTTGGCAGACAGAGTGATGCCTTTAGCTGTCCCTGAGGTGAAATTCACTGTTCTGAGTTCTGTCATAGGTCAGGGTGGTATCTGGCCTGGGTCACAGCAGGCCACTAATGACTATCCTTGTAGGACAGGAGCCCTGTCACCTCCACAGATGACATCTGCGATGCCTCAATCTGGCCTCCAGCAGCCATGCCACAAATGGTCATCTCTGAGACCACTGTCCCTCTTCATCTTCTTGGTAAGGCTGGCCCTGCTGAAGGGTTGCCCTGAGGTTCACAGGAATCCCTGCCCGGATGGAACCTGGGTCTCCACATCTCATCCTCACACTAGGGTGCCCAGAGGCCAGGGCTGAGCCCTGTGAACAGGGCCATCGGCACAGAGAAAAGATGGCCTTTAGTCCCTATGCTGAGGTTTCACCCAGCTCCATGCCCACTGCCCTGGGGTGTGGCTGAGCAATGATGCAGGCCCCAGGAAGAGAGCCAGTGGCCCCTTTCCCAGCAGGTGCCACCAGGACAAGCTGCCTACTTCCCTTCACTTTATACCCAAGCTGGGTAGGGCCCAAGGTAGCCCTGTGAGGAAATCTTAGAAGGGAAAAGGCATTTGGGAATTGCTTATCTCCATGAGGGAGGTTAGCCAAGGGGCGCCCTTCATGGGCCATGGCAACCTGTGATTCACACCATGTCTGCTTCTCCTCTCCACCAGCCATCCCCTCTGCAGCCAGTTATAACCCTAGGGAAAGTGGTATAGGCTGGGGCCACTCCCCCAGTGGGAGCCAAGAACACACAAGCTGCCCTTGCTCCCTCAACCAACTCAGAGAGTTAGCTCTCAGCAGGGCTGGGTAGGACTGTTGGGAAGACCAACACCCCCACTCAGATGACCTTTGACCTGGGCTGGGGAGAGGATACCACTGCACAGGAACAGACATGTGTTAGAAGGGACAGGAGTAGGGTGAGGGAGGGACAGGCAAAGGCATAAGGAAAGTGGGGATAGGCCGGAGGGGGTGCTCCATACTCACCTGGCATCAGCCTCGCTATAGTACTCCCTTGCCACAATGTCTTCAAAGAGCTCTCCACCAGTAACCCTGTGGGAAAAGCAAGTAGGGGTCACAGATTCTGGAGATCCCTGTCACTCTGTCTTCTTCATCATTGCCACCACCATCATCATCACCATCATCACTACCACCATCATCATCACTATTACCATCTCCACCACCATCACCATCATCATCACCATCATCACTGCCACTATCACCACTATCATCATCACTATTACCATCACTATCACCACCACCATCATCATCATATCACCATCATCACCACCATCACCATCATCATCATCACCATCATCATCACCATCATCACTACTACCATGATCATCACCACCATCACTATCACCATCACTACCACCATCACCATCATCATCACCACCATCATCATCACCATCATCACTACTACCATGACCACCACCACCATCATCATCACCACCATCACTACCACCCTTCGTCACTAACATCATCACTACCACCACCATTATCATCACTATCACCATCACCACTGGCAGCATCACAACCTCCATCCTATTACTGTCATAACTTAGGACCATCAGTTACCAAATACTTACTTATATATAATGACTGAACATTTCAGTCCTCACTATTCCATGACATTGGCACTAATTTACTTTGTTTTCAGATGAGAGAATTAATTTCAAAAAGTTAAGTAACTTGCCCAGAGTGGGCAGCAGGTAGTTTTAGCCAGGGCTCCACGGTGTTATACCCAGGCCTTGTCACTTGAGCTCCGAGTATGAGAAGATCTGGTCTCCCTTCCTCAACCTGCTCCCAAGACAAGAGCTGTGGCCCTCACATAGGAGCAGAAGGGCCAGAAAATATGTTCCCTGGATCTAGTTTCCCTGTCAGGCTGAGGCCCTGAGGCACTCAAAGTGTCATCTCCAGGAGGGGAGATGACAGGCAGCGGGCAGGGTAGGATGGGGTGGGTGTCTTTGTTCATACACCCACCTGCCCTGTGTCCCCTACCCCACCCCCCGCCAGTGAGTGGCTGTCAGGTCTTATGGTTAATATAGATCCCAAAAGCAGAACTAGACAGGGTGCAGACTGCTCAGGGTCCCCTGGGCTGAGCAATGTGGGTATGGACGGTGAGGGCTCAATACAAACCAGGGGAATGAGGCAGAGTCCTCCCGGGGTCTGCCCAAGCCCCTCGCCCAAGTCAGCCCTCTGAGTCTGCTAGAAGACTCTATCTAGCTGCCAGGATCTCCCTCCTGTGTCCTTCTGTGAAAGGAGGCCTGTGAGGTCATAAGGGCACCTTGTTGGTACCCACACCCTCTTCCTCATCTCCTTGTTGCTTGGCCATGCTGCCCTGGGTGCTGAGGTTTCTCTATTTGCATTTTGGAGTGGGGAGTGTTAACCTGGCTTGCTCCAGGCTGAATGCACCCCAGTGGCCCCACTGACCCAACCCTTAGGGTGAGTTGAGGAAGGAATGCATGGAGAGCCAAACAGTCCCTGGCTCTCTGGGAGAGCCAAGACCAGACATTAAAGAACTGGGGGTTCCCACTCCTCCTCCCTTTTCCTGTCCTGGCTGGGGGTTGGGGCAGGGGTTCAGCTTCTGTTGTCTGATTGGCTCTAAACACACACCAGCACCCATATCTCTCTCCTCTTGCTCCCCATAGGCCGTCACCTCTCTGCAACCAAATAAGCATGGACCACAGGAAAACAAAAGGCTGTCTAGGTGGGGCTTTCATGGGGACATCTGGCCTGGCTCCTGAGCTTGGCCTGTCTGTGTGAGGATGTATGTTCCAGTGTACACGCATGTGTGCCTATATGTGTAGTACATTATGTATACTGGTTTCTATGCACACACACATATACATGTGTATCTTTAACACATGCATACGTAAGTCTGTTTATATATTTGTGGTCATGTGTACTTGTTTGTGGTTGCACATGTGTGTACATGTGTATGTTGTGCCTATGTGTGCACCTGGATTCATATATACTATACTGTGTGCATGTGTGTACATACACATGTGCTACTGTGTGTGTGTGCACATGCTGTGCTTGTGTGCCCTTTGTAAATGTGTACCAGCTATGTACGCACGTGTGCATGTGTATGCACATGTCTGTACGTGTGTGTGCCTGTGTATGCACTTGTGTTCACGTATACTGGTTTGTCTGTATTCATGTGCTCATGTATACTTATGTGTGCCCTTGTGTACATATATACCAGTTTGTGTACACACACACACGTGTGCATGTGTCTGTGTGCATCCATGTGCATGGGGCAGGGGGATCAAATTGCAGGTCTTGCCCAGAGCCTGGTGAGGGACTGGCATGCTGCAGCACTGAGTGAATAACTGTCTAGGTCTTAGCACACATGAGCACAGATCAGGCTCTGCAGACCCTGAATCCAAGCACAAAACAGTGGCAAAAGGCCTCTAGGTCTCAAGTCTGGGCTGCAGCCCTCAGAAGCCCCCTGAGGAGTGCTTTACCTGAGGCTGGGCCCAGTGCTCCAGGCTAAGCAAGCTATAGTTTGGGTCACAGGCACCTGGGCCAAGGCTAGCTTGTAGTCTATAGCTTCAGGGCAGGGAGTTTGTGCCTCCAGCCACGTTGGTTACTGTGGGGGATTTAGGAGCTTCAGGACTGGCCCAGAAAGGGCCACGAGCACATGAATAGGCTTGGAGGCCCCACACCTGCCCCCAGGCTCCTTTTTCCTTAAGCCACAGGGGCTATATGGCTGATTCTAGGCCACAGCCATAGCCCATGTGGGAGTCTCCTTCCTCTGGGAGTGCAGATGTGTGCGAGACCCTCTAGGCCCAGACTCAGTCTTCAAGTCCTGTGACATTTTCAGTCATGAAGAATGGGGATACCTGTCAACTCCCCAGAATCAGCAGAGCCCCACATACTGCCAAGGGGCCTCAGGGCCTCCTGAAGGTGCAGGAGCCATAGAGGTTTAGGAGGAGGGCATGCAGAGCTTCTCCCCATACCTGCCTAGCATGTGCTTGGCCAGTAGGAGACATAGCATCTCACATATGGGAACACACCCATGCACACACACACCATTCTCTCTCCCCTTCTCAGCTCCTGAAACATACCCAACCATCTGTTGGCTACCAGGGGCTCAAGAAAGGACCACCCCTAGCCCAGTGGTCTCTCTGTTTTCCGGGAAAATAGGCTGGTGAAGTTAGGTCTGGAGCACACAGGTACGGCAGTGAGCCTATCAGCTCCCCAGGACCATGGGATAGAGATGTTCTAGGGCACAGTCTCAACCAAACAGTGGGGGCTGTGTCCTGTGTCAGTCTCAGTCACCTGGCTGGCCATTTGATGTGGTGTCTTGTGGGGCACACAGGGCAACCTGAGTGGTGGTCAAGCCCCAGCAGGGATAATCCCAGCCTCTCTTGACAAGAGGATGCCCCCGTGGACATAGGCCCCCTGAGTCATGCATGCACCAGGGCCCAGTCATCTGTCATGTGAGGGAGGAGGAGCTGAGAGGGCAGTGCCCATGCAGGCTCATCCTGTTTGTGCTTGGCCTGCATGTTCACAAAGCCGCGGGGAGGGCTCAGGGGTAACCATAGCAATAGTACACTGGCCAGGCTTCCCTGGCTGTGTGGCCACCTAGGGGCCACAGGGGCAGGCCAAGACCTATAAGCCCCTTTCCAGCCCAGGGTCCTGGAGCTACACTGACTCACTGACAGCTAAATATAGCACTGCTTAACAGGAGCTGTCAAGAGTGAGGAGATGAGATCACTGCTTCTAAATCCGGCAGGAAGTGAGAGGCGGCAGCAGCCCCAGACGCCTCCTTGCTCAGCTACCACACACGCATGCACACTCAGGCACACACCTGCCAACACTCATATGTGCACACACGCTTGTGCACATGTATGCACACACACACACTCTTGGAAACATGATCATGCATGCACATGCCTGTGTAAACTCATTCACCCACATTCCCACAAGGCACACGCACACAGATGCACACCCTGCCTATATGCACACTCTTGCTCTCACATACTCACATACCCACTGTGCACACACATATGCATACATGTGCATGCACTCAGGCTCACACTCACATTCACACACATGCTCATGCCAGCCAGTGGTAGCCCAGCCCAGGCGTGATGAGGGCACCATGGGAAGGAAGATGAATGAAGCCGCTGACTGTTCCTCTGGGGTCCCCCTCCCCCACCCCTGCCACTGCCTCCAGCACGTTCTGTTATGGCAGAGAGGGTCCAGAATGGCACTCCAGTCTCCACGGGACCCAATAAACCTGCTGCAAAGCAAGCAAGGAGAGGCAAGTGAGGCTAGGTGGGTAGGTTGGAGCAAGGTGACCCACAGCTGCAGAGGTACACTCAGGTGGGGCCAGCCCAGTGCTTAGAACTGTTCCTAGGGGATCCACCTTGGGCCAATGCTGGGAGTGGGTGAGGGCAAGAGGCTCCAGGTCTGGAACTTACAGATCGAAGACCAGGTAATGGAAGCCCTCCTCGGAGATGCTGTCGTGGAGACGCACTGTGAGGACAGAGAAGCCATGAGGTGCTGGCAGTAGCCCAGGACACACCCCACTGCCCACCTCTGCACCTGTGCAGGCACCTGGCCAGCTGCACAAGCCCCAGGGCAGGCCTCAGGACAGGGGTGGAGAAGCCCAGGGTTCAGGCAGGAGGGCAGGGCCTGGGGAGTGCTTCCAGCCCTGTAGTCTGGCTGGCCACTGGGGGCATCTGTGGGCCTCTAGGCAGTACCCTGCCATCCCTTGGCCTCAGCCACCAGTTTGATTGCATGTTTCCTTCTGTCAGAGGGAGACCTGGTCCTCTTGGTCTTGGCCTGGGCCTCAGCTGTTCCCAAACCTCAAGGAGAATAGCAGGAGCAGCTTGCACAACTGCTGCTGGCCAGGGGCTGCTGAGGAGCTTCTCATGGGAGAGAAGCCAGGATAAAACGTGCCCACTGTTTTCCCCAGGCCCTTCTAGAGCTGCCCTTGGCCCTCAGGATCTGTGCCTCAGTTGCATGCTGTCAGCACAGGCAGATAGACAGGGACCCCTGCCTAGAGGTAACCTGCCCAACACAGCATCATCCTGAGTTCAGATTCTAGAATGCGCGTGGTCCAGCCGTATGGAGCACCATCTCCCCTCCCCTCCTCATGGCCACCACGTGCACAGCTGCCTGTGATGGTCTGTGTGTTTTAAGCCCTCACCTCACCACGAGCTCTGCCTAGTGTGGGGCAGGAGCCAGTCAGGATGTGATGAATGAACAAACACACAAACATATGGACAGAGGCTCAAGGGGACAGTGAGTGATTTCCTCTTAAAGCATGCAAACCCAAGGCCTATTTTCCCTTGAGCTAGAGATGTGCCCTGTACTAAGCGGCAGATATTCTCTAGGAATGACTCAGTTTGGACACTGCGCTCCCATGCGCCAACTATGCTCATTGCTAGAATGACGAGGACAGTGACAACCTGCATGCACCAAGCACTCCCTACCCATCAGTGCTGCTCTAAGCACTTTGCCTATGTTAATCCAAGTAACCTTCCCAACCACCCAAGAAGTTATGGATGAGGAAGCTGAAGCACAAAGGTTCAGGTTAAGGTTAAGGTCACAAAGCTCACAAGAGGAAGAGCAGGGCGTTGACTCAGGATGGGGGGCAGTCTGCACCATACCTCCTCAGCCCTTACTACTCTGGTCCTAGGAAGACAGGCCCAGGAGGCCTGGCTCTGCCCCGTCACTAGAAATGAGGCATTGAAAGGGTGAAAAACATCCTTCCTTGACCCCCCCCCAACCCGATTTCCCAGGCCCCTGGCCCTTGGGTACAAATCGCTGACTCAGCTCTAGCCCCTGTGTGACGTCCGCCAGTGCTGTCCTAGTTTCTGACCGGCTGCCAGTGCCCTTCCTCCTCTGGCTCTAGTTTTCCCAGGGGCCCAGCCTTATTGTGTCCAAGTGCCTCTGAGACCCAGGCCTCACCCCAAGGATCCCTGGGCTACAGCAGCCCAAGACCAGTGCTCTGTTTCTCTGCTCCAGCCTCCCCCCACTGCCTCCACCCACGCCCACCCTCAAAGAGCACGGTGTCCCTTAGCCCAAAGCCTCTGTCAGTTCTCACGCACTGCAGCTGTCCAGGACCCAACACTGACCTTGGCCAAACAGGACCCCCCCCCACTAGCTAAGGCACTCCCTGTGACCAATGGTCCCTTTCCCACAAAGCCCAGCTAACTTTTATCCCAAGAGAAAGGGCACTCTCCCACTTGACGTGATTGACACCCTGTTTCCTCTGAACTCCCTAAGATATGGCAGGTCCCCAGGAATCACCAAGAGCTTCCTTCTAGGACCCTCCACAAAATCCCTGGAATTAAAGTAAAGCTCATCCCTCCTGACTCCTTTCTAGTGGGGGCCACTAAACATGTCCAGGTGAGGGCCCAGTAAGTTAGCCACTCTGAGCTGCCCTACCTGGGACATGCTGCATGGAAATCTTCCCCTGGGAACAGAGAAGGGCTCAGGGGCCATGAAAGGAGAGACCTAGGGTGTCCTGTTCATCCATAAAGCCACCTCACTGCTCCTGGGTGCTACAGGACTGTACTATTGGAGGGTGGGACTGTCCCTGAGCTTAGGCACCTGCCACCCCATGCAGACTGCAAAGTGGGGGTAGGGCAGAGGTATACAAGCTTTCAGCCTCGCTTGGGGGAGTCCCACCTCCTTGCCACCAGGGTCTGTATGGGGCGTGGATGCCTCTTAATAAGTGTTCTTATAAAACACTTTTAACATTTTATAAGCTGTTACCTACTTTCATGTACTTTTTACTGGTTTAAAAGAAAACCTAACCACCACATCAGACCCATGGTTTCATAGACAGGGCTAAATAAAAAAGTGAATTGGAAGAAATCTATTTGTAAACACAGTAAGCAAGCAACATTACAAGCAGAATATAGAAGTAGCAAAAAAATAAAGTCCTGGATCGTATCTTAAGAGTCTGGTCTGGGTCAGGCACAGTGGCTCACTCCTGTAATCCCAGCACTCTGGGAAGCTGAAGAGGGTAGATTGCTTGAGTTCAGGAATTTGAGACCAGCTGTGCAAGAGTGGTCTAATAATAACTAAAAATAGAAAAATTGGCTGAGTGCGGTGGCAGGCACCTGTAGTCTTGGCTACTTAGGAGGCTGAGGCGGGAGGATTATTTGAGCCCAGGATTAGGGTTGCTGTGACCTATGATGATGCCACTGCATTCTAGCTGGGGCAACAGAGTGAGCCTCTGCCTAAAAAAAAGAGTGGCATCTAGAAGCCCTCGGTTAGGAGGAAGACAGCAAATCTTGTTCTAGTGCTAACATGCAGCACTCAACAACCTTATGGGAGGGCTTCAGGGATGTGGCCTCTTCCCTCTTCCTGGCTCTGTGCTAGAGCTCTCCTCTGACGAAGCCACTCTTCCTCTGGGGCTGTACCTCCCCTGGGTGGGGACTCAAGAGACCAAGACCCTAAGAACCTGATCAGAGCTGCAGCTGGCTCCTGGGCCCCAGAAGGGAGTTGGTAGAACACAACAAGGGAGGGTGCTCCAGCCCCCTACACCAGATGCTGAAGATTCTCTGATTTTCTGAGCCAGGCCCAGGTAGTATGTGAAGGCCCTGGCTCCTGAATGGCTGTGCCTCACAACCCCCTGAGGGCCCTTTTGCACAAAGATTACTGGGCCCCGTCCTGGCATAGGTTATTCAGAGCTTTGGAAGAAGGGCGCAGGAATCTCCATGCTGAGCTCCTCAGGTGCCTCTGAGGCCAGAGGCAGCAGACAGTGGCTGCCACCCCAAGGAATCTCCTGGCTGCTGCCTGACATGTACAAGGCCTGAGCTCTTGGACTCCTTAGAGGTCACCAGAGGGACCAGCATTAAGAGAAAGACAGGCAGCCAGATTCACGCACAAAGTGATGCATGGGCCACATGTGTTCCATGGGGCCTGTGCAGTCAGACCAGTCTGAAGCCATGGAGGGCAAGGGTAGGCAAGAGGCCAGAGTAATTCCAGGGAGATCTGAGCCAACTTGCAGGGATCTGCAGAGTTTGAGGTCCCCAAACTGCATTTATTACCCTAATACAGACTTGGTCTGGGCCTTCAGGGAGGCAGCCTGCAGGCAAAGTGCTCGCACTCTCTGCTGGGAGAGAGTGCGAGCACTCAGTCTTGGCTCTGATCTCTCCCAGATGTAGGCAGGCATTAAGGCTGTCAGGAAGAGCCAGGAAGCTCATGTGTTAGACCCCACCTCTCCTTGGCAGGACCAGCAGCCTCAATGCCAGAGACCAGGGTCAGCCTAGGCCACCTAGGAGTACACCTAGGTGCCCAGACAGTGAGGCTCAGATCAGCCAAGGTCCCTGGCTCTGGGATCCAAATGTTCCTGCAGGGCAATTGACTCTAGGATGGTGGTCCCTCCTCCACAGACAAGAGCTACAGAAGCCCTGGACTGGCAAAGTGGGGCAGTCACAGGCTCTCAGTCCAAAGGCCACATGTGGCAGGGTCTCTAATCAGACTTTGTTTTCCAAACTTTTAAAACTTTCCTATTGTAATTAGGCCCCTGTGTGTGCTCAGCACTGAGTGTTCTGGGAAGTCACACCCTGGGGGCTGTCTCTGTGGGGGAGGAGTGTGTCATTTACTTTTCTCTGCAGCCATTGTCACTGATACCACAGATAAGGACGTAAAGATAGAGTAGGGTGGGACAGACCTGGTCAGAGCCCCACCCTGATCCCAAAGGAGGCTGTCCCACCTCTGTGTATCCCCAAGAATCACATCAAACAGGATGGAGCCTTCTGAGTTGGGGTGGGGTTGGGGTGGTAGAGAATGAGCTTCCTCGGGGGTTGCAGATGGGGTATTTCAACAGAGAAGGAAAGTAAGTTCAGCATCCCCTTGGAAGTCTGATATAGAAAGAGGGAAGGGCTGCTGTCTGGGAGAGTGTGGGGACCTGCTCCCACCCCAGGGGCCACTCACCGATGTTGGAATGCTTCAAAAGGCGGCAGATCCGAGCCTCTCTCTCTAGTTTCTGGTGATCTGGGGACAGAAAAGGAAAGGTGTCACCTCCTGGCCCAATAGCTAGTGGCCCACCCATGTTGGAAGAGGCCCTTGTGGGTGTGCAGGGGCTGCCAACCAAGAAAGGAATGGAAGTGACCCCGCAGCAAGTGACTGACTGCCCTCTGAGGGATGCTGTCATTACATCCCCTGGGCCATTGGTGGCAGGCCTGGGGCAGGGACAGACTGACAGGCGTTTGTATGAAGAGGCCCACAGGAAGCCATGAGTGCTGCTAACTAGGGGCTAAGAGTCTCTCCAGATGATTCAAGGAACAGAAAGTGCTGTATATTAGCAGTGAACTGATTTAATCCTTCACGTATTTGTCCTAATTCCATACTCTGGAGCTTTCTGATGAAGCCAAATCTGTTCTTCAGAGGCAGCAGCGGGGTTGGTAGAACAGGACTGAGGTGGGGGATAAGGGTGTACCCTCAAACTGACTGGCTGGAGGAAGAGTCAAAAACATCAGAGGCTTGCCTGGGCAAGAGGAGCAAATTGGTGGTGGAGCCAGAAGCCTCTCAGAGCCCCATGTGCGGCAACCAACCCTCTCATTTCCAGGGCTCTGGACTGGCACTGGGAAATGATAGGTGTAGAGATGCCAGGACACCAGGTATTTGGGCCCCATCTCCAGAGCAGACATCTCTATCAGCTAGAAATTTTATATTTCAAATAGAGGTGCCAGGAGAATTTTAAAAACTGATAGAGACTGCAACAGTAAAAAAAAAAAAAACCAAAACCCCCCACAATTCCACTGACAGAAGTCAGGACTCTATGCGGCTATAATCACAAGCAGACCAACGCACAGCAAGGAAACACAACCGTCACAACACCCTAACATCCCAACACAGAGGGGAAAAAACAAAACGTGTCTTCATTCACATAAAGGTGGAAAGCAGACCGTGGCTGGGGCACAGCCACATGTGGGGGACTATGCAGACAGATTAGCAGGTTTTCAGAGTCGGATGACAGCTTCCTTTGGGATGGATGCGACCGGTGTCTACAATCCCCTGCCCCTGCTGAGGACCGAGCTCCCCCACAGGAAGGTGGGCAGGGTCCAGGGAGCACATAATATGCCAACCAAGACTGCAGGGGACGTTTCCCTCACTACAGAACACCAGTAGCACTACCAGCAGGGAAAGCATGTAGCTGCCATTTAGTAGACATCCCCAGGAAGCACAAAGCATCTGATCCCCATGCTTGGAGGAAACTGTCCACCTGCAAGAGGGGAAGCCTAATGGAGGCATGTCTGTGGCCAGTTCCTGTGGGCATGACTGTGGTGGTCTAGGGTTACAGGACATGCTCACAAACATGCACATGCCTTTCTTGAGTAGGAAGGCCACATCTGCAGACAGGAACACCTCTGGGAAGTGTCCACTGTTTCTCCTTTCCCCAAGGACAAGCATTCCAGCCTCCAGCAGAGGCTGCTCTCTCCCTGCCCTGCTCATTGGCTTCCCTCTGCCTTGCTTCAGCAGCCTGGCACCCATGGGAAGAATCCAAAGGGACCCAGCAGACCCTGTCCTGCTGTGCTGCCAGAAGCCCAGCATCCTTGCTCGTTCACCTGCACTCCCAACTCAGCAAGCACGGGGCTGCCTTCCGAAGCACACCCCTGACATGATTGCTGAGGCAGGGAGCTATTCATGATGGCAGAGGCTGGACACAGCCCAGGGGGCTGTCAACATTAGAATGGATAAATCAAACATAATCACAACAGAACACACATGGCGTGGCTTCCATTTTTTCATCTGTATGAAGCTAAAAAACAGGTAACATTGGACATTAGGGGTCTGTACATATGAGGCCCAGGCCTCTAGTGGAAATCAGAGGACCGACCATTGCAACATCCCCACTCTCTGTTCCTTCTGCAGGGTGGAGTTGGGAGGGCTTCAAGGGCAGGGTGGTGAGTTCACAGGCTATTTTTTTCTTTCGCAGTGTCTATTAATATTCTGAATATTCTTTAAACTTAAAGAAGCATTGCAAGAACAGCAAAGAGTATCATGTGTAGTTATTTGGTACAATCTCCCCTCTCCTTCCACATACATGTACTTGTTTTTTTCTGAAGCATTTGAGAGCCAATAGTAACCAGACATCTCTTACATAATCCTAATGCAGCTATCAGGTTCAGTAAACCTTGTGCAGACACCACACTCATCTCTCCACTCTACCTTCCACACTTCCAACTTGCCCAACAAAGCTAGCAGCTCACCTGTCCCCAGGGCAGGACCCAATCCCAGATCACACCACACAACTGAAGCCAGGCTGAGGGGAGGGATAACCCAAGATGGTAAGGTCGGCAGACCAGGGTAGATAGTTTTCTTTGGAAAAACTGCTTGATTATAGTTAAATAAATAAAAATCAAGAGAAAAATGCAGTTGTGAACCCATTTTCCTGGGAGGCTGTGTTTTATTACCGAAACGTCTCTGAGATCAGAGCCCCAAGCCATGAGATCATATCTACTCCTGAGTGTGTATTTAGGGAAATTAATTAATGGTATGGAGCCAAGATTGGGAACCTGGCTGCCCAGTGCTGGCACGGCCATGCAGGTCACTGGTGGTTCCCCTTTCTGTAACACCCACAGCAGCACCTCAGCCATCTCCTCCCAGCAGCTTCTGGGGGGAAGGGGTACTCAGGGAGTAAACCAAGGCACAAAGTCAAAGCTGGCAATACCCAGACACAACATGGCACAGATGTTAACAGGGCTTCACTCTGGGTGGCAGAGTTGTGGGTAATTTTGTTTTATTCTTTGTGACCCTCCCCCTCCTCAATTTTAACAGTGATCACGTGTTATTTTTATAATTTGGCAAAATACAGTTTTTAAAAAAGATTTTGATCCTGTTTCCAGTGAGCAAGCCACTGATTCAGAGTGATCAGGATGTTCCTAAAATCTGCTATGGTCACATTTGCCCTTAAATTTTAAAACATCAGACCAAGAAAGAAAATCTAAGCCATAAGGGGGAGGGGGTAGGAAGAAGCGGCAGTCTCTGCCCTGCCTTGGCTGGCCCCATCTTGGGAGGGATCGTGGCTGGGGGTGGGGGATGGAGGAATAATCCAGTTCCTAACTCGGTGGACACCCTGTGATTTTCTTCCTACCAAGTCAGGGACATAATTCCTGTATTCCAAATTAACATCACAAACCACTTGTCATGGACAAGGATAATTAAGTCAAATTTAACCCAATTTAGTTCATAAGAAATGTTTGCTAGCCCTAAGTGGTACAGTGGAACCTGGAAGGACCGCCAGCTCTCTCCTGTTCCCTGCCTCAGACAGTGACCTGAGTGGCCACAACTGCCTATCCCTGCCCTCTGGCCTCATTCTAGGGGGCTCTGGCCCCTGAGGAACTTGCTGGACTCAAGGGACCATGACAGTGGCCACTGAGCAGGACCAGACTCCAGCAGGCCTGCAGCAAGAGGTGTCTGCCTCAGGTGGCCCTCCCACTCAGAGCCCCTCAGCACACCTGGGATCCTAGCCTAAAACCTCCTTCTGAGGGAGGTCCCAAGAGTCCTCTTGAGTGGCTGTGTACACTATAGTGATGTCCTGGCCAGCTCACCCACCAGGTGGGGTCACCAGGCATGGGGCCTGTAAAGGCAGACGCCCAGGCCAGCCTTGATCCAGCCCCAGGGCTGTGTCTGGGTTCTCTGAGGTGCCTGCGGTTAGGGTGCTCTGGTCACCCAGGCCTGAGATCATCCTTACTGCCATGTCCTATAGCCAGCAGGGACGTCTATTTGGTTAACATTTCAGTGGGAAGTACTGATACAGGTTGCAGGACAGATGTTACATCTCTGTGGCTAGTGTAACCAATGACAAGTAAATTCCTAGAACCTGGGCCAGTGACCCATCAACTCCCTATAAGGCATTAGCCCTCCTCCCCTGTCATTGTTAGGCCCCTCCTCACATCACCTCCCATGTGCACTGGCTCCTGGGACTACAGTTCCCTTCCACACTGAGTTTCCCTGGGGGACAACCTCTGAAATAGGATGTGGGACAGAAGGTAGGGACCAGAGAGTGAAGACACAGGCCAAGCCTATCTCAATCTCCAGGGTACCCCACTCCATGAAGGGCAGGCCCCTCTGCTGTTCTGTCCTGCCTGTTTCTTCTTTCACCAGAACCATTGCTAACATTGACTGAGGCCCTGGTACTCCAGGAGGAGACAGGCCCTGAGCTGCAAGGAGCTGATGACAGCAGTGATACTATGCATGAGCCCCTTGTTATAACAGAGAGATAAGCAAACTGAGGCCCTGATTCTGCCTGCAAGAGACTCAAAGGGCAATGCTTAACTGGGGTTTTGCAGAATAAGTAGGAGTTTGTCTCCTCATGCTGGCAAAACTCACTTCTCACCACCCCCACCCCCTCCAGTGTGAAGCCTGGATAGAGAGGTTTTTTTTTTTTTTTTGGAGACAGAGCCTCAAGCTGTCACCCTGGGTAGAGTGCCGTGGCATCACAGCTCACAGCAACCTCCAATTCCTGGGCTCAAGCGATTCTCTTGCCTCAGCCTCCCTAGTAGCTGGAACTACAGGCACCCGCCACAACGCCCAGCTTTTTTTTTTTTTTTTGGTTGCAGCCATCATTGTTGTTTGGTGGGCCAGGGCAGGATTTGAACCTGCCAGCTCAGGTGTATGTGGCTGGCACCTTAGCCTCTTGAGCCACAGGTGCCGAGCCCATAGAGAGCTTATGAGTTCAACTACCTCCTAAATGCTTGGGGATCTTAAGAATCTGCACCCTAAACAGAGAGACAAGGGTATATGTATGTGGGTTTATATTTAAGCCAGAAGATGGTTGGCTCATTTAATCTGGAGGCAATCCTACACACACACACACGCACGTGTGTCTACGCATTTACACACCTGCTCTCCAAAGGGGCTGGCTCAGAGAGATGCTGGCAAAACCACAGCCATTTATTTCTCCTACCAGAGAAACATCCCACAGATAAAATACAGCATTCATTTATAACCCATAAAATCATTATCAAAAAAAAAAACAAATTTAAAAAAAAAAAACCCAAACAATTGTACTCCAAGAGATCAGGCTAAACTGGAACCTGCAATTATCCACCCGTTTGCTTGCAGTCTAATGATAGCACTGCATCCTCCGGATTCCATCCCTCGGGGAATGCTGAGGCCTGGAAGCTTTTCTAAGTGATTTGGCTGCAATCTCCGTGCAGAATCCTGGCCTGCCAGGCTGTCCACCTTGCCAGACCTGCACCCTAGGTACCTCCCGAGGTCAGCAGGATGTGTGGAGCACAAGTGAGCTTGGGGGTCAATGAGGGACATGGGAAGAGATGTGGTCCCAGCCGAGCCTAGCACACACATGCTGGGCTAATTTGGCAGGCTTATCAGCAGCCCCAGAGCACATCCAAGGATGCGAAAGGCACCCCCCAGTGCACAGGAGGGTGGACAGCTGAGCTAGGACTTGAAGCCAAGGCCTCCCTCTGAAGCACAGGGGTTCTCTGGGATGATGCCACTTAGTCTGTGTTCCCTGCTGCTCTCTGGGCTGGTGGGCGGCGTCTGTCACTGCTCACTGCAGAACCTGCTATTTGCACCCTACAGATGCTGGCTGTGGGGCAGCATGGCCACCCTCACAGGGAAGGGAGACAGCCGCATGCCAGCACAAGGAGGGCTTGCTGGGGACAAAGTCTCCCTCCTCCATCACCCCACAGCCTTCTCCAAAATGCAGCAAGATCCCAGCCAGTCTGAGACACCCACCTGCAGAAGCCTGACCAAAGCAGGCCACTCACAATTGTGCGGAGGGACAATGCCTCTTATGCTTACCTGGACATCACATTAACCAATGCCTAAACTTTCAGGAGCAGGGACCACAGAGCCCCCCAAGAATAGCCATTCCCAGACCCTCAGGCCCCCTTTAGGTGTGGAGCTTCTAGGGGCTGGGCAGGGTGGGACTCCTCTGGGCTGTCACTGTGTTGGTGGGCTGGCAGCTGGCACCCACCACCATGAAGATGATGGGGCAGGAGCCACCCCAAGGTGTCCACAGCTAAGTGCAGGAGGAGATGGGGCTGGGACACAGGCACATGCCATGTGATCCATCCTGGAGCACCTGCCACATGCCAGGCGCCGTCTGTTCTGTGCATTATAGTCATTAACCCGTTTAATTCCAAAAACTCCCTGAGAGACCAGGAGTGGCAGGGGAGAGACTGCAAACCAGCACTCCCTCATTCAGGGGCTATAGGACTCCTGGTAGAGCCATCCTTAGGTGGAGTCCCCTGAGCTAAGAACAAAAAGAACCCTGCAGAGGGTTGTGGGGAGAAGTAGCTGGCAGAAGTGGGGGACACTTGTGCTGACTCTGCTGCACTGCAGTGAGGCATAAGCCAGAGACAAGGAAACCAGGACACAGATGAGGTACAAAGCTGCTGGGTCTGAAAGGCCCAATCAGAGGTCCAGGGGCAGGAAGGCCAGCTCTCCTTCAACACCCCACAGATGCACCACTCACGACTCTGGGGACCCCTGCATCCCTGTGTATGGCACCTGAGGTGATGGTGCAGCCAGTGTACTCCCTGGGAGGAGGAACTAACAGGGCAGAATCAGGGATGCACTATTAGATCTCTGCTGTCGTCCCCCATCATTGTCCCTTCCTTTCTCCAGCACCACGAGGGAGCCAGGGGCCAGGCTGGCTGAGGCTCCTCTGCCTGCCCAGGGCCTGAACAACATCCTCCACCCTGCCTGCACCCTACTCTCTGGCAGCGGGTGACTCACAGCAGGGGAGGGTGTGGGTGGTGAGCAGGAGGAGCCAGAGAGAGGGACAGGAGGGTGTGGGTGGGTGCCAGGCCCCCTGCCAGCTGCCAGGAGAAACAGCAGGGTTGTTACCCCCAGGAGGACACTTTGGGGCACTGGGGGCAGGGAAGAGGAGGATCCTCTTATCCTCATGCTGGTTCCAGAGCCTCTGGGATTGTCAGGCCCAGAAGCTGGGAGGAGGCTGGGCATACGTCTGTCTGACGCTCTGCTTGGGACTCTGGTGGGGGCTAAGGCCCCATTCCTTGTTCTTTCATCACGTGGACAAGACCCAGATGACCCTCACTGACTATCTCAGCTGTCTGCATCATCAGACAGCATGAGAGAGCTTTCTAGAATTAGAAGGCTTACCGATGTCCACACTAAACCCCAGCTGGGCATATACTGAGACAACATTTAACCTAGGCATCCCAGTTCACTGCAAGCTTAAACTCATGTAAGCTTTCATGCTCCTAAGCGTGCCAGGAGCCAGGCAGTCAGCCCTGTGGCACTGAACTACCGGGCCACACCCCAGTGGGATGTTTGGACCTCCTCATAAAGCCAGTGAAATCTGGCCTTTCCTCCTGTTTGGCTCTGTCCTGGCAGGCACCTACAGATGCAGTGATGACTCTTGATGTCCCAGGAGAAGTGTGGACTGGCTGTGGGGCAGGAGCAGTGCTGGTGGGCAGAGTTCAAGTCTCAGCACTGACACTTGCCAACCTGGGCTGTTGGCCAGTCCCCTGGTGGCTCTGACCTTGGCAGGCAGTGGGGGTAAAGGGGTGGCTCCTTTGACTCTCTGCCTGGGCAACTGAAGAATAAAACCAGCTCATGCTCAGCGGTTAGGGCACCAGCCACATACACCAGGGCTGGTGGGTTTGAACTCTGCCTGGGCCTGCTAAATAACTACAACAAAAAAATAGCTGGGCGTTATGACTGGTGCCTGTAGTCCCAGCTACTTGGGAGGCTGAGGCAAAAGAACTGCTTAAGCCCAAGAGTTTGAGTTTGTGTGAGCTGTGACACCAGGGCCCTCTACCAAGGGCAACATAGTGAGACTCTGTCTCAACAAAACAAAACAAAACAACCAAAACCAGCTCAGACCTCAGAGTCAGCTTGGACCCCAGAGCCAGCTTGGGGCCATGCAGTCTTAGGGTGCAGACCACTTTAGGGGACAAAAGAGGGTGGTGGGCAGATCTCAGCTATTCCTCCTAAAATGATAATTGCTTTTAGAGAATGAACAAAGAGTCCTGCATGTCCACTCAGGGTGATGGCTCTGTCTGCTGACCACCAGCTCCAGGCAGGCCTGCGACCACTCACAACACCCCCAACTTTCAGACAGGGGCATGGGCACAGGGCTGGGTAGCAGTGGAGCTAGACCCCATGGTGGGCCCTGTATCTCCAGAGCAGGCTGCACTTCAAGGAGCCCCTAGCCACCTCCCCATCTTCTTTCTTGTGGGATGTCAGCAGCTGCCAGAGCCCCATGCCCAAGGGAGGATGGAACGGGCACCTCTTCCTGACCGTGTCTAATGTGAGCCTGCCCTCCTTCTGGGGATCTCAGGTGGGGATGGCAGGTGGGGTGCCTGGCACCCAAATGGTAGATCTGAGGTGAAAACTGCCCTCCCCTGAAGCCTGGGGCCCAGGTCAGGATCCTCTGCCTTTAGGAGAGTCTGCTGGAAAAGATAGCATCGCAGGGGGTGAGGCAATGGAGGGGCCGGTGCCCCCATCCTACTTAGCACCAGCACCAGGGTGCCTGAGAAAGCTCCCCCCGCTCCGCCTGAGAAAGCCCCCCCCACAATGAAGGTGAAAAAGGGCAGCTCTCTCTGTGGCTTTCTGTGCTTGTTTTGTTTTTAAGAGGCAACATAGCAATCAGCAATTAACTCTCTAGCACCAGCCAGCAGCTATACTGCCCCACAAGAGCTGTCTGTGTGTGTGTCCTGCAGCTGCCTGCCATCTTGCTGTCAGGGTTTTTGGGGACCCTGGCAACCCATTTTGGTACATCCTGTCTCTCTGCACAAGCATGTCATCCATGGCACAGCTGGGGGCCTCAGAGCTCTTTGATGACCACACTGGGGTGAGTCCTACCATTCTGGGGGACTTGGGTAGGGTGGGGGCTACAATGTCGGGGGTAGGTCCCTAGAGCCATCCTCTACCATGTAGAGGCATCACAGCTTTGAAACAGAGATGTGGCTTGGAATTCCCACTCCATCACTGCCAAGCTGGGGTATTTTATGCAGGGCTGTGGTGTAAGGACTAAAATTAAGAACAATATTATGTGTTACCTTGACATGCAGTGAAATCAGGAAGACCTTGAGTGGCCTAACCACATGTCCCCTTCCAACCCTGCTCCCGTGAATAAGCCCCTGCCAGCAAGCCTCCTCAACGCCCAGACCAGGTGCGGCTCCTGTTCATTCCTGAGTAGCAGGCTGCAGTACTCTGCCAACCCACGAAATTACTCAGGCCAGCTAAAACTTCCTCTGGTGGGTACTAGAGGCCACTGCACCCTCTTGTAACTACAAAGAATGCCTCCCAATGCCTGCTTGTCCACTATGTTCCCAAGGGCACAGTCCTTCTCCCTGGGCTCTGAGTATCTGTGACAACCTGTCTATCCAGGGTGTTGTGTGTTCCGTCATCCTCATAACCCCTGGGCAGGACTCCCATCCTTACAAATGGGGTAAACAGGAGATGATTTAAACAAAGACTCTTGAGTCTTCAGTTTTGTCAACTGTGAAGTGGGAATAATACACTCTCCAGACTGGCAGGGCATGGTGACAGGAGGAGCTAGTTGCTGTGTCCTCTTCTGGCCCTGGTGCAATAAACCCTCCACCTGGGGTAGAGTCTCCTCAAGCACACACATCCCATCAGAGCCCACCTGTCCAGACACCACCATGGCTTTTTTTTAGGACAGATATAATACTACAGCTCTGTGCTGTTGGCTCTGTACTGTGACCCTGAATATGCTCATGGAATTGAGCACGAACTGCACACTTTCTGGGCTCGGGCTAGACCCCTGAGGGTGCAGGATGCACTATGCCAGGGTTCTACTCACAAAGACAAGGCCTAGATTCCATAAAGCCAGGCACTGGCCACATGGGGCTCCTTCCTCCCAGGGATACACCCCTGACCACTGTGGCCTTCTGCCCAGCCTCCTCCTCTGCCTCCCACTCTGCCCACCACATCCTTCTTGTCCTTTCCAGAGACCAGACAGCTGCCTGGACATTCTCATGCAGTTCTGACTGGATGCCAGGGGTCCCAACCCAGCCTGCAGTCTGAGGCCAAGGAGCATGGCCCAGAGTAAGCATATCCACAGTTTTATAGGGATTAAGCAAAAACAACAGAGACGACCACACAACAGAGGCCACATGTCCAGCAGCCCAGCACACTAACTGGTCCTTTCCAGAATGCCCCCAGACATGAGCATCTTCACACTCCTACCTCTTCCAGCAGGTGAGGCTACAGACCCTCACTCCTCAGCCACTGTTCTCTCTAACCTCACTAAACCCTCCATGACCTTCTATGGTGCTAGAAAGGCCCAGGCCTGAACCTCTGTCACAGCCTCTCAGCCCAGGAGTCCCTGCTTACAGGACAGCCTGAACTCTTACCAGCCATTGCCGCAGCCCACATGCCACCAGTGCCTCAACTCTCAACTCCCACAGGGCCAGGAGAAGGTGGCTGTGCCTCTCTCTTCATGAGAGATGACTTAGATGATAAATTCTTAGCAGGACTGTCTGACCTGGGGCTGTTGGGTTTTTAGTGTCCCATCAGAGGATCCCAATTGGCAGCACTAATCACCTCACCACGCCTGGGATTGGGGCTCCCCCATCAATGTGCAGATGTCAGAAACATCATGACCTTGAGAGCACCTATGGCCCTGGGGAAAGGGGACAGTGGCTGCCTGACAGGGAGATTCCCATGCAGGCCCCCAGCACCTCTAGTTCTCCAGGGAGGCTTCCTCACTTGTTTCACCCTGAATCTCTAGCTCCCTAGACTTTTCCACCATCAGCCACCAGTGTGGCAGAGACCACAGCACTGCCCTGTCTCAGGTCTCAGCCCCACATAGTCCTGGGGGACCTGCACATTCACCTCATCTCCCACCTGCCCCTGCCTTCACCTGCAGTCACTGGTCTCCACCCCTGGAACTTTCTAATACTCTTTTTTTCCCCCTTCTTTAAGCCCCCATAGCTCTGAGCTCAGAGAGGGAGAGCAGGAGGCCTAAGATAGAGACCCATGCTGGGCCTAAAGTCAGGATACAGGCTGGCAGGGCTGGCAGGAGCAGGAACACACTGGCAGAACCAAGTCCTCAAGCTTTGGACCTATAGGCCTTGGGTTTGGCCAGCCCCTCTGACCCTCGCTTGCCTCCTACAGCAGGCAGGGCATGGCAGTAAGGACCCCTCCAGATTTGGGGAAAGTCAGCGCTGGAAGAACCAGATAGCACTGGGGTCAATTTTCCACCCTTTTTACAGAAAAGGGACTGAGGCAGGAAGGGACAGGCAGCCATGGCCCAGAATCCAGTCCCCACTTCCTCCCCCGTCAGAAGCCTTTTCTGCTACCAGCAAGCTGATATGGCTCAACTCCAGCCCTGAAAGAAGGTGAGGGGCACCCCAGAAACCCCAAAGTTCCTTGCACATAGGACTGGCCCATGAAATGAGCCCAAGAGGATCTCAAGTTCACAGAGGCATCCTCCCTGATAGCCAAAGGCCAGCCCACCCCTGTCCCCAGACCCCTGTTCAAGGGCTCCTCCCCTTCTCTTCCCTCCCTGCTCAGGGGCTCCTCCCCTCCCCTCCACCCCTGCTCAAGTGCTCCTCCCCTCCACCACTGCTCAGTGGTTCATCTCCTCCCCTTCTTGCTCAGGGGCTCACTCCTCCCTCACCCCTGCTGGCCCTCCTCACACTAGTAGAGTGGGCACTGCTTTTGCACACAGCTCAGTGGGGTCAGGAACCTGCGCTGGCCCCAAGCCAATATCCCTCCACATTGGGGCCACACTCGAGGGCCAGCAAGCAGACAGCCATGAAGCCACTTACTCCACTTTGCAGGGGAGGCCACTAAGTGCCAGGACCCTCACACAGCCTGGGTTTAATCCTCCAGGCTCTTACAGAAGCCTTTGACTAAGCTCATTCAGTGTATGAACTAATTACAAAACCTGTTCTCTCGGCCACCTGGTTTAGCACTGCCAGATAAAACACAGGGTGCCCAGTGAAATTTGAATTTCAAACAAAGGATAATTTTTTTTAGTATAATTATGTCCCAATTTCAGATGAACAATGAATAATTTTCAGTATAAATGTCTTCAACTTTTTTACTATTTATCTGGCAATCAGTTTTATTTGCCAAATCTGGCAGCCCCAGCCTGGTTTTCTCATCACTTCTTGGTGGTCACCCTGCCTCATCCTCAGGAGGCCCTCCCCTTCCAACTCCCTCTGCACCTGCACAGCCCCGCCCCCCTCAACCCAAGTCCTGGCAACAGAACCTGGCAGAGACTAGTCAATGTCCTGTTAAAGCCTGACCCTGGGGTTGTGAGGGGGCTATTCCTAGAGGGAGGTCCCCCACCGCCCACCCTCTCTGTCCCTGAGGGAGCAAACTTGAAGGGGAAGGTGACCAAAGTTGATCAGGGATCCAAGCTCTAAAGCAGTTCCTTCAGGCTGGGGGATGGAAAGGGAGGAAAGGAGAAGAGGTCGCTAAGCTAGCAGGAGAGAGAGAAAGGGGTCTTGAGGATGAGGAGAGGAGAGAGTTTCCAAAAGAGAAGAGGGGAGGGGGGTCCTCAGGGGAAGGGAAGAAATGCCCAGTTGAGGAGGGGAGAGGGACCCAAGGCTGGGGAAGGGAAGTGTCTCCAGGCTTGGGGCAGGAGGAGGGGGTCCCCAGGCTGGGAGAGAAGGGGAAGGAGATGCTGCAGGCATGTTCTCCAGGCCCCTGCAATGTGGCTTTTAACCCAGTTCCTCTGTTAACCCAGTTCCATGGTTTCTGCTAACTAGGTACTTGTCATCCCCTGAGTAGGGGTTACTTGTCTGGCTGTGGGTCGTGGGGTGACCACATAAAGCCTTAGGGTTGGCTGTAGCAGGAAAGCCTGAGATGAAAGTCCCCCACCTGGGCCTGTTGTATAGAGGTCCTAGGCAACTATAGACTAGAGGTGTAGACTCTAACCCCTCTTTGGCTGCTCTTCCCACCCTGGATACATGCCCAGCCTCAAAGACCCAGACACATCCAGACATCACATCTTTGGGCAGGAGCTGCCCCCCAAGACAAGTCCCAGGAGGCAGGGTGCCCTGGAAAGGGAACTGGGGACAGGTCAGGCCCACCTATCTGTAAAGTGAACCGCTCACCTATGAGGTGAGCCCCACCAGAGCCTAGCCCCACACTGTCCCAACCCTCACTCCACCCCAGACAGGTGAAAGCTAGAGCTCCCCACATCCAGGCTTTGCTAACTAACATCTGTGGGCCCCTGAGCATCTCTCAGACTCACTTTCCCCCCTCTGTAAACTGAGAGCCCACACTGACCTTGGAGGTTTGCAGAGGCAGAGGTGAGCGTCACTGATGTAACATACACAGGCCCCAGCTGAGCCAGGAGTCCATTCCAGGGCCAGGTCCCCTCCCCTCCAATCTCCCCCACATGGGCCAACTAACCAGGGTCAGCCCTCTGCTCATTTCCACACAGGGTATGTCCAAAAAAAGGCACAATAACCCCCCCCACACACCAAATGACAGCCATTCAGTGTTGACAATGAACTTGGGTATAGATAACAACTAGACTTGTGTGCTTAATAATCTCTTTACACCCAGTTAATTAATTTTCCTCTAACTTCCTTTGTTAACAGTAGTTTAATAATCTCTAATTATTCAGTACATTCACAGACTTTGAATGTTTCACACTCTTCTATTTAACAAAGTATTAAATTTAAAAAATTTAACTGCTACAGCCTTTGGTGTGAGCTGGTGTGATTCAGCAGCATCCTGGTGGTCAGTTGCTGGGCAGCCTGAGTTTTCCTTTGTCTGGTGTCTGCTCCTTTCTCCCTGTAGCCACATGCTACCTGGTGGTTCTTGTCACCAGGAGTCTTAAGGGACAAAGGCTGCCTCCTTGGCTCTGGACAGACATACACTATTGGCTATGCACAAGGGTGGAGATACCTAAGGAGATGTAAGGCCTCCCACACTGGCACCGGCCTCATGTAAGGGGGGAAATGTGGGCAGGGGTGGGGCAGGCTGCTAGATCACCCCTCCAGGCTCCAGGACTGGTGACCTTCTCACCTCCCAGAACAGCAGGGTGACCACTGCAGCACAGCCCACCTCATGTCAGGGAGAAAGCAGGCCAGATAGGAGGGTGGTGCCTTCATCCACATATTCATGGGCTCTGGGCTCAGAGATGGTCAGAGGAACCAGCTACATCTTCCCCCAAAAAACACATGGCCAGTTGAGAAATAGCTGTAAGTGACTGACACAGCCAGGGGAGTTTCAAGTTGGGTAGCTGCTGCTGGGAGGATACATGTTAGCTTTATGGAGGAGAGGCCCCAGGCCTTACGGGTTGGGCAGGCCACACAGTGACAGAAAACTGCAGGAGTGTCTATACCGAGTTGCAGCTGTCTAGCAGGAAGGGAGGCAACAAGATGGAGAGAAGAGGTCAGGGGCCTGAGGGCATGGCCCCACTCCAGCTCTTCCTAAGGCCCTCCTGCCTGCAGCCCTCACCACATTCCTCTGAGGGAGACACTATTTTTATCGCCATTTTATGGCTGGGGAAACTGAGGTGCACCATGGCTAAGGAATCGAGCCAGGGTCAGGCAGCTGGCAGTCAGGGCTGGAGCTAGGCATTTGCCTGGGGGTGAGGAGTCCTGTGGTAAAGCACTGAGAGCTGGTCCCAGACGCTCTCCCTCACCTCTCCAGTTGCACCCTCACTCAGGGATCCCCAAAGGGCCTGAGGAGGGTCAGAAGAACTCAGGTCCCTACAGGGGAGTGTGTCCAAGACAGCAGAGGCACAGGACAGGGCTCCCAGACCAAGGTGGGAGGTGAACTTAGGATTCTGCCTCATGAAAGGTGTGGGAAGGAAGTGGTAGGTACCCTCCCTCTGTGGTGTCCCCAGACTATCCAATACTATTCCCAACACCATGGGGCTGTAGAAGGAGAAACCAAGGCAAGATCCCCAGGCAAGGAGAGGCCAGCAGCATAGTGCTGCCTGGAATGGGCTGGCTGGCATGGGTGTGGTGTCCAGGGCAGGAGGGAAAGCCCAAGTAGTTTTGGTTGTGGACAAGAGTCCATGGTGGTTCTCTGAGGCCAAATAGTATGCAGACACTTCCAGCTGGGCTAAAGTCTGGAGAGGGGTCCAGCCTGGTGCTGGTCTCACATGAACCCCCTCAGGAAGTACATGTTAGGGCCCCTGCTGAGGATCAAAGAGGCTCAGAGGTAGCTGGCATCCTCTAGGGATAGTCAGAAAGGCAGGAGGGGACACAAGCTTTTTATGGATTCGGCTTCCTAGGATAATACATTTAGATAGGCTCTTTAAACATTAAATTGACTGGTGCGACATTTGTGCCCAAATGAATTCACTCACATGTAACTGAGCATCTCTCCCATGATGGGTTTTGGTGCTACTCTCGTTAGGAGCAGCACAAAGCTGGACAGATGCAGCCTTTCTGCAGTGGGACACCACACAGCAGTGGGATACCACAGAGTGTCCATCCCAAAGACACATCCGGAACGTTGCCCTGAATAGGGGGCAGGTCATGCTAGGAGTGCGTTTCCACTTACAGGCTCAGTTATGCAAGTAGATGAAATACCAGTGTACCCAAATGAGGGCGAAACGCGGGAACGGCAACCACTAGTTCCAGGAGAAAGGTCAGGAGGATAAGAGAAGGGTCAGGAGGACAGCTGGGAGGCTCCAAGGCACGTGAAGCTCATGTTCTTCCTGCCTTAGAGACCACCCCCCACCTGCGTGGCACCAACACCCCACAGAACATTTCACACCTGCATCACCAGCAGTGCCAACCACCGAATGTCAGGGAAAGTGAAAGCTTCTTGAGTACAGCAAGCACCCAGTATGTGCTAACTTCCATGTTGGCATTAGCACAGTATTATCACTTTGTGGCTGCATCCCTTCAGGCCTCAGTGCTGGGGCTGTAAGGGCGCTGTGCTAGGCAGCCTGCAGGCTTGGGGGTTGGTGAGGTTATTGGACGTGTATAGGTCCTTGTGAGGTGGGAGCCACACAAGAGCTGCACCCTGGGCCTGGAGGATGACAGGCTACATGGTCTATGCTTGCCCATCCTGTGCCCAAGCTCAGGCCAGCAGCAGCCCCTGGGGGAATAACTTGGCTACTGCATACAACCACACTGGCCCATGACTTCCAGGGGGTATAAGCTGGAAGAGAGCAGAAAGCTACTCTGAGGTCTGTGTGCTCAGCAAAAATGCCAGGACCACGGCCAGGCTCCTCAGTCCCCAGTGCCCCACTGGCCTCGGTCCCACCCATGTGACACATTCAGGCTGGTGTTCCTTCTTGCCCTCACTATGTGGCTTGGTCCCTACAGCCTTCGTGAGCATCCTTCCTGAAATCCTGACTATAGAAGTCACTCCTTCTGTCTCCCACCTGGTTGACTGAATATCCCAGTGCTCATCAAAGCACATGGCCCTCACCTTTTCCCACTGTCTTCCTGGCCAGGGGCCACTTCTAGGATCTCCAACTGCTTCACTCCAGGCCCCTGGAGTACCTAAGAATCTTCCCAAGCAGAAACTGGGAGGACCTCTCAACTACCCTGCTCAGGCTCCACTGGTCACAATACTGCTGCCCAAGGGCCAGAGGGCCTCATTCTGGAAACCCAATCAGGGACACATTCACACAAACACATATAGCCACACACTTTGTAGAGACACTCATGCACATGTGCATACGAGTGCACACACAGACATGCTCCCTCGCCCAAAGGCTACTTTGCTTCCCAGATATCCTTTCTGTGGTGGTCTATGATAAGCAGGGATGTTGAGGTCCCCCCTGGAGACCCACAGGCACGGGCCACGGGCACTAGCCCTGGGCACACCTTGTGCACCACTGGCTTCAGATAAATTCTGTGTCTTGACAAAGAAAAAACAAGTTTCCTGCCCCAAGCCCTAAAACAGTGCCAGCCCACCCACCCCACCTCAAGCCAGGCCCAAGAGAGGCCAGCAGCTCTGACCAACACCAGGTGGCCCATGCCCAGCCTGCGAAGGATTGCAGAGGAGGGGCATACCCAGGCTCCCGGGTCCCCTCAATGTGTGGAGGACAGTTGGGAACTTATGCCCCTGTCCCAAGCCTCACTCCTTGGTGTACCTATTAAGCCCTCTGCAGTGTCATCCTCCCACAGCTCCTCATGGTCAGGGAGCCGGACCTGGGGACTGACCCAGCATGACCTGGTCACCCAAAGCCTTTGAATCACTAAGTTCTTCTCCAGCCCACAGTTCTCAGGGCCGATGACATTTCCTGACCACCACAGCAGTGTGGCCTCCTTGACTATCTCCCCATCCTGTTCTGGGGGCAGAGACCCCCAACAGACTGGGGCAGTGTACTCTCTGTGAACAGCCAACCTAAGAGCAAAGGTGCAAAGGTCACTCACCCCCGACCACCCTTGGCTCCACTGGGCCCAAGGTGCCCTCAAGTGTCTGACGCTCCTGTGTCCCCCACTACAGTGTTCACTCCACAAACCCTGTTCCCTCTGTGTGTACAGCCACAGGCCAGGTATGCCGGGCAGCAGACGAGCCTGGGAGGCCCCCCTGGCCCAGTCCACAGGGCCCAGCCTACCAAGTCCCTACAGCAGCCCGACTGCAGCTGTGCCGGACACTCCCCAGGCCCTACCTCTAGCCGACAGCTTCTTGGTGTTGATGATCTTGGCTGCATACTCATGGCCGGTGCAGAGCTTGACACAGCGTCGGACCACAGAGAAAGCCCCCCTGGGGAGGAAAATGGGATAGAGAGAGACAGAGACAGAGACGGACAAGGAGAAAGAGAGAAAGCCGATTAATCTCCCCAAAAACACTCAGCATCCAGCCAGCGGCCAGGCCTCAGGCAGGCAGCCAGTGATTCAGAGATCTGTGCAAGAAAGGGGTGTCCCTTCCAACCTGCTTGCAGCCGGCCCCATTAGGCACCAGCAGGACAGGGCGGGCTGCCCAACAGTTGGCACAGCCCTGCTGATGGCACGGCCTGTGGGGGCGGCAGGGGCAGAAGGATTGGCCCCACTCCTGGAGGGAGGCCACGGCACCCCTCAGCTCCTATGTGACCACTGGGCCCACATCCTTGTGAGTCAACAGGACCAAGAGTATCCCCAGGAGCCTGTGAGCATGCTCCCTCAGTGCTCTCTACCAAGGTGTGAGAACTTCCAGCATTCTCCTTGGAGGGCAGCAAATCTGGACTTGTCCCAGAGGCCCAGCTCCAAAGGGAGGACGCATGAGAACTTGGTACAGACAGGCATGGGGAATCATTAAAGGTTTTGAAGGGAGGAAGAAGCATTGCATCACTAAACTGCAAAGCTAGAGGAGAAGGTCCCCAAGATCCTCCACGAGGGAACATGCACACATTAACACCCGGGAGGTATCAGCACTTGTGAGAGAATGGTGTGGGCACAGTGGGGCAGAGGGCTGACCAGCACACATCATGGTCCAGAGCTCAGGAGATACAAAAGGGATAAGAGTGTGGGAATGTGGATTAAAGTTACTCAGGCTGGCAGTGAGGCCCTGAATGTTGCCCACAAACCCTGACCCACAGAGGAGCTCCACCTCAGCTACCAGGGAGTCCCCAGAGCAGTGATTTTCAGCTGGTAGGGAGGAAGTGCTGTGAACATTTTTAAAGATCATTAATTATTTTCAGAAGAAGTTCAAAGCATAGTAAGTATATTCTTTTTTTTTAACTTTTTTTAGATCAACATAATGTAAGTGTGCTGTGGAAGTTTGACTATAGGTTCAAGTGTGCCATGAGATTTTTAAAAAGGTTGAAAAAACACTGATCTAGAGCCAGTGCTGCCCAGGAGCCACAGAACAGGGGCCACAGAGTGGAGGAGCCCATGTGGCCCCCAAAGAGGATGGGAAGCAGAGGTGGGGGCAGGAGCCTGCTTCCCATCCAGAGGGACCTGCCTTAATCAACTTCCCGCCACCATTGATGTCATTTGATTTCAGATCACGTTCTAAGAATGTTAAGCCCAGCACATGTGAGGCAAGGAAATGTTATAGGAAGGGTGTAAGTCCAGACAGGAGGGAGAAGGGGCCTCTCAGGCCAGTGCTGGGAGACAGGAGGACCGAATAGAAGCCCACAACCAGCAGAACATCGGCTGGTGTGAGCCTAAAGTACATATGGCCCATCCCCATCTCTGTACCTTAAAGTGCCCTGGCCTCCCACCTGCAGAATCTCCCCCTAAGAAACCTGCAAGAGTGCCCAAGGCAGGGCTCTGTGCGACAGAGAGTGACTTAAATTGTGAATACCTTTTTTCTACTCTTTCTTAGAGGTAAGTCTTTGTAAAAAAGTACAATTCCTTGGGAAAAATAAGTAATTACATGAATTCTAATTAACACTTCCTCAATGACCTGGGTTGTTTTTTTCTTCTTTTTTTTTTATTGAATGGTAACTATGTACATTAATGCACTTCTGGGGTACAGTGTGGGGTTTTCACATGCAATCCGAAATACTTCCATCAAACTGATCAACACAGCCTTAATGACCTGGGTTGTTAAGATCAATGACTGTGATGAGCTGCTTCTTCAGTTTTCAGGGTCAACCCTGTGAAAGGGGACAGAGCTG
>CAUYQV010103493.1:0-10608 GCA_963574575.1 Galagoides demidoff | reverse complement strand
TACTCTTTTATTTTTGGTTAGGTTAGCCAAAGGTTTATCTATTTTATTGACTTTTTCAAAAAACCAACTTTTTGATTCATTGATCTGTTGTATAATTATTTTGTTTTCAATTTCATTTAATTCTGCTCTAATTTTGGTTATTTCTTTTTTTCTCTGGGTTTGGGATTGGAATGTTTTTTCTTTTCCAGTTGCTTGAGATATCCCATTAAGTTGTTGACTTCCTCTCTTTCCATTCTCTGGAGGAAGGCTTGCAATGCTATAAATTTCCCTCTTAGGACTGCATTTATGATATTCCAGAGGTTCTGGTAATTCATGTCTTCATTATCATTTTGTTCCAAAAATTTGGTAATTTCCCTCTTAATTTTATTTATGACCCAGCTATCATTCAGCATAAGGTTATCCATGTTTTTGTATGAGTATGCAGATTCCTGTTGTTACTGAGTTCAACTTTTATTCCATGATGGTCCGAGAAGACACAAGGAATAATTTCTATTCTTTTAAATTTGCTGAGGTGCGCCTTGTGACCTAAGATGTGATCAATTTTGGAGGATGTTCCCTGGGCTGATGAGAAGAATGTGTATTCAGTTTTGTTAGGATGAAATGTTCTGTAGCTGTCTGTTACATTCAATTGTTGAATGGTTAAGTTTAAGTCTAAAATTTCTTTGCTGGGTGGTACCTGTGGCTCAAAGGAGTAGGGTGCCAGCCCCATATGCCAGAGGTGGCAGGTTCAAACCCAGCCCCAGCCAAAAACTGCAAAAAAGAAAAAAGAAAAGAAAAGAAATAAAATTTCTTTGCTTAGTTTCCTATTGGAGGATCTATCCAACACTGCCAAAGGGGTGTTAAAATCTCTGACTAGTATGGTGCTGGAGGATATCATGTTGCTCATGTCTGTTAGGATCTGTCTTACAAATTGAGGCAAATTCTCATTGGGTGCTTAAAGGTTAATAATTGAAATCTCATCATGTTGAATATTTCCCTTAACAAATATGAAGTGGCTATCCTTATCTTTCTTTACTTTTGTTGGTTTAAAGCCTTTTGTATCTGTGAATAAAATTGCAACACCTACTTTCTTCTGATTGCCATTTGCCTGAATTATAGATATCCATCCCTTCACCCTGAGTCTACATTTATCTTTTAAGGTAAGATGAGATTCTTGTATGCAGCAGATATATGGCCTAAGTTTTTGTATCCAGTCAGACAACCTGTGACTCTTTAGAGGATAATTTAATCCATTCACATTTATTGAGAGTATTGATAAGCCTGGTAGTATTTTGGGTGTTGAATTTTTCAAAAGTCCAGTGGACATTTTTAATCCTTTCACCACTGTGAAAGTTGGAATTTGATCAAAAGTATCTGAATGAGTTTACTTTGGTGGTAGAGCATTGTGCTGGTCATTTTGGAGGATGGGTCTGAGAATATCCTGGAGAACTGGTTTAGTTAAGGCAAATTTCTTGAACATGTGAATGTCACTAAAGTATTTAATTTCTCCATCATAAATGAAGCTCTGTTTAGCTGGATACAGGATCCTGGGTTGAAAGTTGTTTTGTTTTAGGTGGTTGAAGGTCATAACCATCCTCTTCTGGCTTGAAAAGTTTCAGCAGAGAGAACTGCAGTCATTCTAATATTCTTCCCCTTGTAGGTGATGGTTTCCTTATGTCTGGTTGCTTGAAGAATTTTCTCCTTCATATTAACTTTGGTGAAGTTAATTATAATGTGTGTGGGAGATGCTTTATTTCAATTGTATCAAGCTGGGGTTCTGAAACTGTGTGCTATATGAAGTTCAGTATCTCTTGCCATGTTTGGGAAGTTCTCCTCAATTATCTCTTGGAGTAGAGCATCTGTGCCTTTTGGAACAACCTCATCACCATTAGGAATTCCTACAAAGTGAATGTTTGCTTTTTGGAGTTGTCCCATAGCTCTCTCAGAGAAAGATCCATTTTTGCTCTCCATTTCTCTTCCTCTTTGAGCATTTGGGAGCATTCAAAAGCTTTGTCTTCAATGTCAGAAATCCTTTCTTCTGCCTGCTCCACTCTGTTACTGAGGGATTCTATTGCATTTCTCATATCTTGGAGGGCTGCAAATTCTTTTCTCAATGTGTCAAAATCTTTGGTGATTTTTGTCCTTTAATTCACTGAATTCTTGAGACAACTTTTGAATTATTCCTAGAATTTCCAATTCCAACTTTACTTCCATTCTATTAATCTTATTTGCCATCTAAATTCTAAACTGGATTTCTGACGTCTCAGCCATTTGTTTATGAATGGGATCTTCTGGTGTGTCTGCTTTGTTGTTCCCTGGGGGAGTCGATCTACATTGATTATTCATGTTGCCAGAGTTTTTCTGCTGATTCTGCCTCATGAGTATTTTTCATAATTTTGCTAGATGAGCAGGTAAGGTAAAATTGGATTGTGAGCTCCTGGAGATGTGATTAACTAGTCCTTTGCCAAAGAGGTGGGACCAGTAACTGCGGCTTTTCTCCTACAGCTTTGCAAAGGACCGGTATAAGACTACAGCCTGAGACTCTGGGGGACCTGCTCGGTATAGTGGGGCTAGGTGGCTCTGTCTTGTATTCAGCTGGTCTCTGTCGTACCCTAGTGAATCATTGACTCTGGGTTGCAGTCTCAGCTGTGGAGAAACACAAGGAACTAAGACACCCCATTCCCCATGGGTAACAACTAGAAAAGGAAAATCAAACTTTCCCACTATAACACAACCAGGGTACCACCTTGGAGAGTCTTCGGGTGATTGGCCCTGGTCAAGAATTCCAAACCAATTGTCCCCGTCAGCACCAACTCTCAAGTGGGAGTATTCAAAAAGTCTTCAGTGACTAGATAGCAGGGGTCTACTGGCAGCTTAAGTGTGCCTTGCTCTGGTGCTCCATGGAGTCAGAAAGGCCCACCAAGTAGAAGAGTCAGACCAGGGGGCTGGTGCCTCTTTTCCCACCTTGCACCTCCTTCACCATCCAGTCACTGGTTACCCCACAGGGCTGTGGCACAGTTCCTTCCAACAGGCAAATGTGCCAGGACTTTGTGTTTGCTAGAGTCAAAGGAAAGTCAACGCCTCCTTGGCGCAGCCACCAGCTGCAGGGGGAGCTGAAGTCTGCCTGCCTCAGGTACTCAATGGCAACTGGGGAGTGTTCCACCTGAGCTCAGTCCAAACCTGAGGATAACAAGTCAGCAAATGTTTTTCTCCCTCAGCTACCACATGTTTGCCCCAGCTGCTCTGCCACTCCGGTATCCCTATAGGGCAAGGTCTAGCTCCCTCTGGCAGTCCTCAGAGTTGGGGAGGTGTCTCTCCAAAATTAGACCCTGGTAGGATCGCACTACTATTGCTGAAGCTTTGTGGGAGTTGTCTCTTTGCGACTCTGAGGGGGCTCCCGTGGCTCCCAAGGTTGGCCTGGCAGCTCACACAACAGTTTGTGCCATGGGTCACGTGGGCAGCCGGCTCAGAGGCTCCTGTGGCTCTGCTGGTTTGCACTTTCACAGAGCCAAGCCTGACAGCCTCCCCTCTTTGTCCGTCTGCACTCCTACAGGGCTCATGTTATAATATAGTGCAGCTTCACACCACAGACCTTGCAATGCCCAGTCCTAGCAATACACTGCAGACCTTCTGGTCTCTGCAGGGGTTAGGCTTCTGGGCCACCAGGCAAGGGGGGAAGGGTGAACTGGGAGTTCAAAATGGCAAGGAAAACATTTGATCAACTTTCATGCCTGGCAAGAGAACGTCCAGGCTCAGAGCAGGGTCCCTCTGGAGACCTCCCTCCTGTGGGGTGAGACAAGAGGTCCTCAGTTCACCGCTGGCTTGTAGAGATCCCACAAGAGCAAAAAAAAAACCTCTCTTGTGGGAGGGGACAGACAGTCTTTTACTTTGGGATGAGTTTTGTGCTGAGATTTGCTTCCTTGGAGTTGCAGATTGCCTCGGCAGAGGTGACGTGCAGTTATCACTTCTCTCTCTCAGCTCAGCTCTCTATCTTCAGCTTTCCTGGGTACGTTCTTATCATTATCCTTCCCTCTGGACAAGAGCTTCTGTCAAAAGCTGGATCCAGTCGGCCATCTTCCCCCTCACCTCTACAATTTCATGTTTTTTCTTTTTGAGACAGTCTCACTATGTTGCCCTCAGAGCGACCTCAAACTTTTGGGCTTAAGTGATCCTCTTGCCTCAGCCTCCCAAGTAGCTGGGACTACAGGTGCCCGTGACAATGCCCGGCTATTTTTTTGTTGTGTTATCACTGTTGTTTTTTAGATGGCCTGGGCTAGGTTCGAACCTGCCAGCCTCAGTAAATGTGGCCAGCACTGTAACCACTGTGCTACGGGCACCAAGCCCATAGTACATCAAACTAACTAACAAATACACACCCAGACCTTTGGTCTCTGGCTCATCTCCTATCCGGAATGGTTGACTCCAACTACTGTATCTTTCAGAAAGAGTCCTATATCCTTCAAAATCAAAGTCACATTTTATTTCTTCTTGGAGACTATCTTCGATCTTTCCAGGCTGGATTTAATCGCCCCCTCCACTGCATTTTCTCTTATTATGTTGCTATCTAGCCTATAATACTTATCTGAATCTAGTACTTCCTTGTGTCAAATTTTTAAAATCTCCTCCATTGCTTTCTAGAACCTATAAATTCTGGCTTATCAGCCTTATCACGCTCTGGCCTCTCTGCCTGTCACATCCCCATCTTTGTATATATTCTATATGTTGGCAAACATAACACACGACATCCTTTACTGTCTCCTGGTCTTTAAATATACTGGTTCTTCTGATGGAAACAACAGCCCTGCCCTTCCTCTCAACTTCTCCTTCACCTTCAGGTCTTCAGTAGATAGAATTTGTCTCTGGAATCAGTTCTAGTAGTTCCCACGGTATGGCATTTAACCACACGGAGTATAACTGCCTGTTTATTTGACACATTCTTAGTGAGCTCTAGGCTTCTTTAGGGCAAAAAGAGGGACTGTCTTATTTATGGCTGTATCTGCATTCAAATTAATATTTACTGAATAAGTATTAGACTTATCATACCATACATTTCTGACTCCTACGACAAAGCTTTGAGTATAAAATTACGTAATTTTTTTTTTGTTTCTGTGTTTCTTAGCTCTATTGACTTGGAGATGGTTATTTCTTATTTCATGTGGCCAAATAGTTCGAAGGGAGAGACTGAAAATCCAGGGCCTGTGGTTGTGGGACACAGGAAGGGTTTGGATGATAAATATGTGTGAGAATACAAAAGAGAGGTGCAGATAACCCAGATGAGGCAGTGTTAACGCCGGGTGGTGCGCGGGGGACACGACCAGATAAAGCAGTGTTAACACTGGGGCAGTGTGTGGAAACATGACCTGGCCTTTCTTAAAAGGCCAAATAGAGTGAAAATAAGAAATACATTTTTCATATTCTTAAAGAACATCCACCATTGTGAGATGTTTTATTTTTAAAGCCAAATCTCAGTTTTGAAACTCCATGTTGGCTTTTAAAATTGCTTTTTAGACTCTTTTTATCTCTGAAATCAACCCAGATTTGAGTTGATTTAAGTTGTGTTCAGTATTTCTGCCCCTCAGGGCTGGGGAATAACACTGGTTTCCTGGGGCTGATGCTGACACCCATGCTGGTTGTTAGTTAGCAGAGGGGTCACGCATTCCAAGGGTGAGCTGGTAAATCAAGTTTCTTTGTTTGTTTGTTGTTTTCCCTACAGTACTGTAAATGTGTGGAATTTTCCTTCATTACACGCAGGACACCCTGCTGCTTTCACCTCAGGAGACACAGAGAAAAGGCAGTAAATGGAGATGGGGCAGAATGATCCCCCTCTGATGGACCGACAGGTAGGTGCAGAAGAAATAGAGAGAAAGTTTTACCGTGTCTACCAGAATCTGCTGCTGCAGTAGAAGCTGCTGTTTCTGTTCCAGGATCTGCCTCTGCAGGGTCTGTTTCTTTCCCATCAATTGCTGATTCAACAAGGATTGTTGGGAGTTCATGAAACCACTTCCAGTGTTTGGATTTGAGCAGGGGCTGGGACTTGGACTGGGGCCCGTGTTCTGGCCTACCCCAGAGTGTTGATCCTAAACAAGAGAAAGCGGGGAGGGAAAGCTACTGTGAGTTAAGAGAAGAAACACAGAGCCTCGATTCCAAACATGTTTCATCCTGCTCAAGATCAAACAGGGTTAAAGGGTTGGAGATTAGAGAATAGCTTTTTAAATGTCCGAGAAATAATTAAACATCATAGCAACCGAAGCACTGGGGTTAATGACATCAGGGCGCTGGAAAGTGCCCCTGTGACTCTCATGGTAGGACGTCTACGTTCCAGAAGGTGTTTATGGAACCTCAGAGAAAACTACCATAAAGACATAAGGCAAAGCTCTCCATTTCTCAGAAACAAATACAACGTAGAGTAACAAATCCTTCCTTTTCCCTCAAGTTAACGTGTGTCATGGTGGATTCTGTCATGAAAATCACATCTCCATTCACGGGTTTAAACGTTGAAACCATTTTGGACAGAGACACTCTTGCTGTGCCCACCTTTTTTGTGATGGGAAGGCAGGAAGGCTGTGAGTTTTTGTTTTACCAACACTCTGAAACTTGGAATTGGCTTCATGTTTAAGTGACTTGTTAATTTTGTTCCCTGATGAATAATTCAGAAATCACAGTGCATTAACCAGTAAAAGGGCTTCCCCACACCCCTGACCATGAGGAAGTCATTGATGAAGAACTCACACTGCACACAAAGACCACTGGGTACTGGGGAACTGCCATTCTAATCTGACGTCTCTCCCATTCTCGAGGCATTGACGGATCAAGACAAGGGACACTTCAGACACTTCAAAATAACTAAGATACCACAAAAATAAGTAAGTGAGGTCATGGCTACGCTAATCATATGATTTAAGCATTCCACATTGTATATCAAATCATCACATTATAACCCCATCAATGTATACAGTTACGATTTAATAAAAAATTAAATAAAAAAATTCTCATTAATTCCCAATGACATCTTTAGGATTGAGCTGCATATAAGTTCACACTAGTGGGGTCACAGAAGACGAGAAGACATGGCCCTCACCTGGGAGAATTTATGACATAAGTAAGAGAGAAAATACATGTATAAATACAAGAAAATATAGAATCAAATTTTATGTGATGGCTGGCACTAAGGCAAAGACCTTTACACTGGACAGTCGTCTGGGAATCGGGTTACGATGTGCATGCCCTGGCTTTGCCCCCGAGAATCTGAGGCCGTAGAGCACGGCCCCCCCACAGGTGGTTCTGATGCTCACTGGTCAGGGAACACACTGTGAGAAACACCGAGTACACGAGAGCAACAGAGTCCGGCTCTCATCCCCCCGCTCCCTGCGCTGTGGGGGTTACCAGACACAGAAAGATCAAGCCACGCCCATGATGCCTGAAGGGGGCAGTACTAGGTGCACCATTTGTTGAGATTCTCTTCCCTTTTATCTCTTTCTTTAGTTATCTGCTGAGCTGTGAAAATAAATAAGTAATTATTTGATTACTTTTTTTTTTTGAGACATGGTCTCATGCTGTTGCCAAGGCTAGAGTGCTGTGGCATCATCCGTCATAGCTCACAGCAACGTTAAAGTCTTGGGTTCAAGGGATCCTCTTGCCTCAGCCTCCTGAATAGCTGGGACTATAAACAGGCCTGGCCACCATGCCCGGCTGATGTTTCTGTTTTTAGTAGAGACAGGGTCTGGCTCTTGCTCAGGCTGGTTTCCAACCCCTGAGCTCAAGCATTCCACCTACATCGACCTCCCAAAGCGCTAGGAAGATTACTGGTGTCATGAAGTCACAGAGCTGGCCAGTAACTAATTAAAAATAAGCCACCATTGCAAAGCCTTGGCCTTGCTTTAGTAAGGCCTGGGGTTTCAGAGCTCACCACCTGCCTCAAAGCAAAGGGTTACAAAGTAATCCTAAGTGTAGCCACCCGCTGAGGCTTCCCAATGCTCAGTGTCTACCCGGTTCATCTCATTCACACCTCCCAACTAAGCAGTGAGCAAGAATGTGCATCATTATCCAGGCCTGTAGATGAGGAACCCCAGCTTAAAGACACGCAGCTGTGAGCAGCCGCGGAGGTCTGGAGGCAGTTCTGTCTCACTCCACAACCCTAGTTCTCAGTCACTGTACTCTAAGGCCTTTCATCGGAGACAGGAAGCAGTGAGAAGGAAGATTTTGTACTTTCAACCTGTGCCAACCCTTCTGTTCAGGCCCCACTCTTCTCAGGCTGACGCCCTCAGGTCAGGCAGGTGGAAGGGAGTGTGCTGGGGGGAGGCAGGTCCTCCTCACCAGGCACAGTGACTGGAGCCCTCCCCGAGGTACATGTCAGCTCTGCAGCTTAATAGAGCCACCCACTGACACTTTCATGCACCTCCCTGACCAGTCAGTTCTGGCAACTTTACACCGTCAGGACTCATAGAAAAGATTTCACTGCATGTGTCCTACAAGCCTCTAGGAATGTGGACTGGAGACAGCACTTGAGAACCGTGAGCAGGGTGGGGGTGGACGGACCAGTGAGCGAGGGTGAGTGGGAGAGGAGATGCGTGAGGACGAGGGATGGGCCACTGGGCTAAGGACAGGGGAGCAGAGCCTGTAACAGGGGGAGAGGCAGGGTCAGAGCAGTGCTCAGACAGCTGACAGTGGGGTCAGGTGAGAGGGGAAACGCCAGAGGCCATGGTCGGCCTCCACTCTCCACTTCAGCCAGAGCAGAAAGAGTCTGCTCTTGTTTAGGATTTAGTTTGGAGTTTCATGCAAGACTTTGAAAAGAGGATTTAAATTTTTTTAAGTGGTGGACAAACATAGGCAGAAAAAAAAAATCAGTGAACTTTCCTTTCAGATTCCTTTGCATCACCAAGCAGTGGACGAGAGTGTGAGTTCTGGCCCTCAGTAGTCTGTGCCCTGGCAGAAGTTAATTCACCTCTGTAAGCCTCAGTTTCCTCATCTGTACAATGGGAAAGTCACAGCACTGACTATGGTGGGTGCCTGCAGGACTCCGAGGCGGTAATCCACTAAGTGACAGCTGCTGATTTTATTATTTCAACACGTGGGAGAAACAGGCTGGTTTTGTTCGTTTACTTTTCTTCATCATGAAGCAAAAGAGACAGAACTTGCAGATTGCAGATGCTTTCCTGTGTCAGCTCTGTAAGGAAGGTGCAGGCCTCAGTCACGTCATAGATTACGACCCACCTGGGGCCCAGGAATTACCCCCGTCCTCCTCAGAGACTCCAGGAAACGCCTGGGCGCCACTCGGAGGAGCTTTCTTTTAGAAGATGCTTCTCTCATCTGGGTTAGAAGCTCAGGTCAAGGCTTTGATATTTTGTTGTTTGCTGGGCTGCTTTTTTTCTTTTATTTAACATTTAATTATTTATTACTAGTACAATCAAAGACATTCACTCGGTACATGCCAGAGTCCTGTCATTTGTAAATGACGGTGATTATATCAATGAAATGAAATCAGACCAGGTGAAATTCAGAACAGTGCCAAGGACTTAGTAGGTATTTCATACATTTTAAATGTTCTTTTCTTATTTTTGTATTTTTTAAATACCAGAGAGCTGCGTTATGTCCAATTATCCTTGTGGAGAAGCCCAGACTGCCAAGTGTCCCTGGACTGCACATGGAGCGTGTGTGGACCCATCACGTCTTAACACAGGTTGGCTCCTGTCCTTTCCTATTGGCCACAGGGTCCATTAATTTTATTTTTATACCCTCCCATTTCTATTACTGGCTTAGCCTATCCTGACTATTCAAGCTTAAGACCTCTGGCATAGTTTATCTGGGAAGATAAGAGAAACACACACCACACCCTCCACATACACACTCACCCAAAGTTACGACAGCAAAAAGCAAAGCATGTGAATTTCCATTCGGTAGTAAGGAACCTACCGGAGCCTTAGGGTTAACACCTGGACCACCTGATGCTCAGTCCCGTCACACACGCGTCCAGCAACCCGCTGATGCATCCCACAGATTTCACTGAATGTCCACTATGTGGTAGGCAATTTTCTAGAGACTAAAAAAAGTATTTAGAAATGGGAAAAATGGAAAGAAAGGTGGTGGACGGAGTGCTCAGTGTTGGCAGAATTTATGGGCTTCGCCGGGTGCGGGCAGTGGCTCTCGCCTGTAATCCTACCACTCTGGGAGGCCAAGATGGGTCGATGTCTTGAGCTCAGGAGTTTGAGACCAGCCTAAGCAAAAGCAAGATCCCGTCTCTAAAAAACAGAGCTGGGAGGTATGGCAGGTGCCTGCAGTGCCAACCACCAACTACCTGGGCCCCTGGAACTACAGGATCTCTTGATCCCAAGGGGTTTCCGTGAGCTATGACACCACGGGACTGTACCGAGGGCAAAAGAGTGAGACTCTTGTCTCACAAAAAAAAAAAGAAAAAAAAAAGGATTGGTGAACTTCTAAATAATTTCTCTAGAAATGTGGAAAACCACCCTCCTCTAAGATTTATAAAAGATCTGTGTACCAAGAAAATGTAACTATGTCTCTTTCTGCCTCTAATCAAACAGAAGAACTAAATTTACTTTCATCCCTTCACAATACTAAAAAATACCCTAGGACCCTTTCCCCCAGGGTCTTAGGGTTGTCCAGATTTGAAAC
>CAUYQV010103492.1:0-19047 GCA_963574575.1 Galagoides demidoff | reverse complement strand
TATTTCCTTCTAAAAAACTTTTATATTACAAATTTTATGAGGCATAGGAATGTATTTGTGAGGTGTGGATCTGACTATTTTTCTTCATTACATAGTTATCTAGTTGTTCCAGGCACCAACTTTTTTTTTTTTTTTTTTTTTTTGTGACGGAGCCTCAAGCTGTCCCCCTGGGTAAAGGGCCATGGCATCACAGCTCATAGCAACCTCCAACTCCTGGGCTCAAGCGAGTCTCCTGCCTCGGCCTCCCAAGTAGCTGGGACCACAGGTGCCCGCCACAACGCCCAGCCACCAGGCACCAACTTTTGAAATCTCTTTTTTCTTTCTGCTTTTTGATATACTTTGATCATGTGAAAACTTCCTGTGTGTAATTCATTGTTTTCTACGACCACCTCTATTCTCTCTCATGGATATTTTTGTTCATTTATCTACTGGTGCTAAATATCACATGGTCACAAGATATATGACTAGATTAAGGTAATACCCCTCTTATATTCTTCAAATTTTTTTTTATGATTTTAAGCACTTCTTATTTATTGTATTTAAAAGTAATTCTATAAAATTTAAGATAAATTAGTTAGTTTTTATATTGAAATTGAATTAAATACAGTCCCATTGTTTTATTGCCAAGGAAGATGCAAATCTGAGAGATTCAGTCACTTATTCAAAGTGATAAAGTCAATTGATCCATCTGGGAACTGATCTCAGGCTTAAAAGTCCTAGAAAAGATGAAGAGGTTAGACAATATAATCAAGGCCTGAAAATAACAAGGCCCCCCAATAACTTGGTTGGAACCTCACTTCCGGTTGTTATTCTACCAGCACAGGGCATCACTTTACACAAGTAGAGGTCCTCAGTTAACAACAAATTTTATGAAATGACGTCAGGTTTTTAGACTGTCTGTAAAGAACACCAAGCAGACTGGGACTTCATGATTTAGCTGTGATTATGACAAATGATAATTCATCTGGAGAATATGACAGTGATACAGAGGGATCTCAAAACAAAAGCAGCCCAATTACAACCAGCCACCGTGTGTGACGCCTGCCTGGATCAGGAGCTGTGTGGGGCACTGGGCATCTATTAGTTCACTTAATAGAACAGCCTTGAAAGAAGATATCCTCATCTCTGTTTTCCAGGAAGAAACACTCAGAGAGGTGGAGTTGTAGCCCCGCTTTCTTAGAGCTTACCTTAGTCTCTACCTCATATGCCCTTTCCTTGGAAATGGAGAGATAAATGAGAGACTGTGGTCTCTCCCATGTTCTTGTGGGCATGTGCGTATGTGTGCAGGTTGTGTGATTGCGTGAGCATGTGTGTGAATGTGTGCGCATATGTGTGTGTCAGTGCGTGAGCATGTATGCATGTGTGTGCATGTGTGAATGTGTGTGCATATGTGTGTGTCAGTGTGTGAGCATGTATGCGTGTGTGTGCATATGTGTGTGTCAGTGTGTGAGCGTGTATGCATGTATGTGCATATTTGTGTGTCAGTGTGTGAGCGTGTATGCATGTGTGTGCACATGTGCCATGTTTCTGTGTACATGTGTATATAAGAGAATATTGATAGGGTTGTAACCAGTTCACGAGTCCCTGAGCCCACGTTTAGACTCGGCTCACTAACGCTTGTTGTCGCCCCCCCCTTCTGTGTGATGGATTCACCCGTATGCAAACTAGTAAATCAGCTTCAGATGGTCTTTTATATTTACTGAATCTTTTCAGTGATTTTAATAAATGACTCTAAAGTAGAAGGATGAACTTATCACTTTACATTAATAAATGGTCAAGTCCAAAGGGTTCATTTTCTAGACAAATATTTCAGAGCAGCTATTTTGCATTTTGGGGGAGTTATTAAAAATCACAGGGTGAAGCCAAACAGTTCCAAGCATCATTTCAGTGGAGTCAAGCTCTCCTAATGGAGGATTTGCAGCGTCATTATCCATACGATTCTGCGACCCAGAGAGAATAATGAAACAGTCGGTGCTGTGAGGGGGAAGGGGCTGCAGCCCTGGGGCTCTGGATTGCGTCCACCTCTGCTCTGACTCGCACGGTAGCCCACAGCACTGCCACTTTGCCAAAAAATGTCTTTAAATTTTTTTTTTTTTTGGTAACTACATTGAGTGCTTGCACATTAACAGAAAACACTTTTGAAATGAGGGAGAGGAATCTGCTCTTAAGCCATTCATCTCTGAGAAGTGTGGGTGGGCTGGTAAACCTCTGTGACGAGCTCACACGTGCTCTGCTTGTCAACCTGTTGTAAATAACAGATGTTGGATTGTTCACGCAGCAGCTCTCGCTTCTTCAGGGAATCCAGTATTTTTAGCAGGCCCCCGTGACCCATTTACAGGGTACCGAGTGGCTTTCTCAGTTAATGTCCTGTGCTGGTGATCAGGTGTCCCTGTCTGTAAGTACCCGGAGTAAAGATGAGACTTAGGTAACTGCATAAAGCTGTTCTCAAGTAGCATTCCAAGTTTTACATTTTCTAGTTTTCAATCAAGCCCTATAATTCTGCACAATTTTTAAAGAGAAACTATTAAAAATAAATTTTTATTTCTGGTTATCACTTGGCAGGTGTTTTCATCCACAAAAAATTATATTAAGAAAAGCTATTGCTAGTATTTTTCTGTTATGTTGAGTCTTTCCTAACAGCTGAGGTCATATTAGATTGTTCTCCATCTTTTTTTCCATTCTTCTGTGTCAGGGCCTAGGGCAGTGTTTACTAGGTTATCACTAAATTTTTGTGAATTGCATAAATGAATATACAAGCACAAATATACCAAAAAGCAAGCTCAATATTAGTGCCACATAATTAAGTCTTCTAGAATCCAGTGTACTCAATTCTAATAGGAAGCCAGTAGATGATGTAGTACACACCCACCCCAGAGAATAGTCAAATCACTTCAGGGTGGGGGCAGGGGACATGAGAGAGGGAGGAGACGGGAGCAGAGAAGGGGATGCAGTGTCCCCGTTCATGGCGCCATGTCAGGGTGTGTGGCACGCCTTTGGGGAGCAGGACACAGGAATAAGAGGGACTTTACCTATGCAAACATTGTAATCTAACTCTGCATCCTCAATTAAACTGAAACAATAAAAAAAAAAGAAAAGAAAATGTATTTTGGAGTATAAATATGAAATAGCAAGTATAAAAGCAAGGATTTCCTAATATGGCTCACTGAATTCTCATTTTGAAGTTGTCAAGGCTTTTTTTTTTTTTTTTTTACCCATTTAAAAAAATTTCATATTAACATGAGGGTACAGATTTTTAGGTTGCACTGTTCTCACTTCCAAGGTAAAGTTCAAGTTGTAGAAGAGCCCTTCACCCCGGGGTGTGCTGAGCACCCTCACACTGTGCACATTAGGTGCGGTCCTGCCCAGTGTCCTCCTTTCTCCTTCCAATCACCTTCCTCCTCCCCCTTCTCACCTCTCCCTCCTGCTAAACTATTTTTGTATTTTATGGTTTGTATGAGCATGTAATTATTTACATATTGGTTTCATATTAGTAGTGAGGACGTTGAATTTTTTTTCAATTCTTAAGATATTTCACTAAGAATGTGTTTCAACTCTATCCAGGTAAACATAAAAGATGTAAAGTCTCCATCTTTTTATGGATGAAGAGTATTCCATGGTACACATATACCACGGTTTGTTGATGCATTCGTGGGTTGATGGGCACTTAGGTTGCTTCCACAACTTGGTAATTATGAATTGAGCTGCAATAAACATTCTGGTGCAGATGTCTTTGTGGTAAATTGCCTTTTCTTCTTCTGGGCAGATACGTAGTAATGGGATTGTGGGATCAATCCGCAGCTTTTAGTTCTTTGAGAATTCTCCATACTTCTTTCCGTAACAGTTGTATTAGTGTGTAGTCCCACGAGCAGTATAGAAGTGTTTCCTTCTCTCCACATCCACGACAGCCTCTCCAGTTTTTGGATTTTGTGATGTGGGCTAAACTTACTGGAGTTAGGTGATATCTCAGAGTGGTATTGATACACATTTCTCTGATGATTAAAGATGATGAGCATTTTTAAATATATTTTTTTGGCCATTCATCTGTCATCTTCAGAGACGTTTCTGTTCAAGTCTCTCACCCACATAGAAATGGGGTTTGCTTTTCGGTTGTTTAATTTGAGTATCTGTAGGTTTTGGATATCAGGTCTTTGTCGGATTCATAACATGCAAATGTCTTCTCCCATTCTGAAGGCTGTTTGCCTTGTGTGCCACCCTTAGCTGTGCAGAAGCTTTTTAACTTGATCAAATCTCACTGATTTATTTTTGGTGTTGCTGCAATTGCCAGGGGTTTCTTCCTCACAAAGTCTCTTCCCAGACAAGTATCTTTAAGCATTTTCCCCCATACTCTATTCTAGGGTTTTTATTGTTTTATTTCTTAATTTTAAATATTTTTTACAATGAGAATCAATTTTTGGCAGTGGTGAGAAGTGTGGATCCAGTTTCAGTCTTCTATATGAGACAAACCAGTTCTCCCAGCACCGTTAATTAAATAGCACTATATTCCCCCATTGCATTTTTTTTTTTTTTTGAGACAGAGTCTCACTTTGTCACCCTCAGTAGAGTACTGTGGTATCACAGCTCACAGCAACCTCAAACACTCAGGCTCAAGTAATCCTCCTATCTCAGCCTCCTGAGTAGCTGGAACTACAGTTGCCCACCACAACACCCAGCTATTTTTAGAGTTGGTTTAGAGTTGGGGTCTCACTCTGGCTCAGGCTGGTCTCAAACCCTGAGAGCTCAGCGCAATCCACCCGCCTCGGCCTCCCAGAGTGCTAGGATTACAGGTGTGAGCCGCTGCGCCTGGCCCTCCATTGTGTATATTTCTTTGGTTTATCAAAGATCAGCTAGTGATATGTGCTGGGTTCATCCTAGATTCTCAATTCTATTCTGTAGACCTATATCTCTGTTTTTGCCCCAGTACCATGCTGTTTTGATCACTATAGACTTGTGGTATAACCTGAAGTCTGATAAAATGATGCCTCCAGATTTGTTTTTATTTTTGAAAACTATTATTGGCTATTTGAGTTTTTTTCTGGTTTCATATGAAACAAAGTACTATTTTTTCAAGTTTTTCAAAGTATGACATTGGTGCTTTGATGGTGATACCATTAAATGTATAGATTGCTTTAGGCAGGGTGAACATCTTAACAATTTTGATTCTTCCCAGCCACAACCATGCGTGTTCTTCCATTTGTTAATATCTTTTGCTATTTCTTTTCTCAGGTTTCATAATTCTCTTTATAGAGATCTTTCACATCCTTTGTTAGGTGAATTCCCAGGTGCTTTATCATTTTTGAAACTACTGTAAAAGTTACAGAATCTTTGATTTTATTCTCACCTTGACTATTATTGGCATATATAAAGACTACTGATTTGTGTGTTGATTTTGTATCCTGAGACCCTGCTATTTCCTTGATCACTTCTAAGAGCTTTGCAATCGAGTCCCTGGGGTTTTCCAGGTATAAGATCATGTCATCTGCAAAGAGAGAGAATTTGACCTCCTCTGTCCCCATTTGAATACTCTCGATCTCCTTGTCTTGACTGATTGTAATGGCTAAGTCTTCTAGCACTATGATGAATGGCAGTGGCACCAGTGGCATCTTGTCCAGTTCCAGATCTGCATGGAAGCTCTTTCAGTTTCACTCCATTCAATATGATATTGGCTGTGAGTTTGCTGTAGACAACCTCTATCACTTTAAGACATGTCCCACTACATTTTATTTTCCTAAGTGTCCTTATCAAGAAAGGATGCTAGATATTATCAGAAGACTTTTCTGCATCAACTCAGAGAATCATATGGTCTTTGTTTTGGATTTTATTTATGTGGTGAATTGTATTATGGATTTACCATAAATATAAGGTTGGTATATTGAACCAACCTTGCATTCCTGGGATAAAATCCACTTGGATCACAGTGTATAACTTCTTTAATGTGTTGCTGAATTCTGCTTGCTAAGATCTTATTGAATATTTTTTTTTAATTTGTTATCTCTAAGTGTAAACTTAGGAGAGCATCCTAGTATTTGGTGCACTAGTCACAGACTGTCTCCCAAGAAGCGCATAGTATCCCTTGGTCTGATCTCCTTAACTTTCATGCTATTTCTCTGAGGCAGGGGAATGAGCCAGGCTAAACTATCAGTGAAGAGCTGTTAGATTCATAACTGAGTGTTTCCCACAGGGACCCTGACGGGGCAGGGAGACCTCAGAGGACACTGGGCAGCACTGCCCCAGCTGTGCAAGTCATAGGGTTGGGGGGAGAGAAATAATTGGTCATGGTCAACTCAGAAACCCCTGATAAATATAATCACTGATCACAAATACTGCAACCACTGAAGTGAATAAAGAAAGGCAGATTTCGTTGTCTAGGTATCAGATAAATAGAATAACCAACTGGATTCTGGTAGTAAAACACTTGTCGGGGGTGGGGTTCTGAGGGAAGTCAATGCTGTGTGGTTCTCATGATAAGAAGATAAGAAAAGACAAGATCCCAGTGGCAGCTCAAGCTTCTCAGACCCCAGGAGTCACCACCACACTGGGCATGGCAGGAAAGCTGCCCATGTGTTGGGCCTCAGCAAGTCGTGGGAGGGAGAGGGGTTAGGGCCTTTGAAGGCCTAAAGATGAGTCCATGATGAGACAAAGGACAGTAAACAGAGAACTGAGGACTGTTTTCACTTTAAATCTGGTGTGCTTATTTTGGGGGCACACATTATGAAACCCTTGTTTTGTGTTATCTGGTGGATTATTCAGTGATATGTACTTCACCATCCTCCAGGAACTTCTGAAAAAGCTGACTTCAACAGAGACTGGAAACTACTTGAACTACCAAAATTTTCAGTTAAATATGTGAATTCATCATTTCTCCTTAAAAACAATAATTGACAGAAATTCACATAAGGCCATATATTTTTGTAATTTTACAAATGATAATTATATTGGGTATATTGGATATATGACAGAGATATAAATATGTAACAAGGAAAAAGTGGCTCACTCACTTTTTGCCCCAAGAAAGAATAAATATATTTTTTGTTATATAGAGATTTTGTGAAATTTGAGTTCTCTTCTATGATTTTATAGTGGTTTGACTAGGTGACTCCTGTAATCAAATAATTATGGTACCCTGTGTTTTCTGTAAAGACCATATTTCTGACCTTTATGGCCGTTCCTTGACTGAATTAATTTTGTTTCAAGTGGATGACACTTTTTTTTCTAAAAGGAAATTATTAATAGAAGAATCAACTTTAACACTGAAAGTTTATCTGTTGAATCGGGAATATTAATTCTGCACTTTTGTTGACACAGCTTCTCTGTCTTCAAATATGCCTCAAGAATTTCAGAAATCACCTACAGAAATAGTCACATAATTAATGAGGAAGCTGAACCCGAGTTGTAAAGGGACATAAATGTAATGAAACTAAAATCCCTCAAAATTTTTAGTGATTCTCAAATTAAAAAAGAAATCCTTTATTGTAATTATACATAATTCAATTATCAGGGATCTTGTTATTAGCTTAAACTACTTTTGTTGAACTATTATTTTAGGTAGAGGGAAAATTGGAATCAACATAACACTACAGAAATGTAAAAAAAAATGCATACTTACAATAGCTTAGCTACTAATTTTTAAGTGACTTAATAGTTTCTTATGCATATCTCTTCACATATTTTTCTATATTCCCAATATTTTTTAAAACATTTAAGGCAACTTACAAAACACAAACATGACGATGTGAGAAAAACTTCAAATAAGTATGAAAACAATGTAGGAGAACACAGTATTTCCACCAGTAAAACATCCAGTTGTAATTTACTCTAATAATTTAGAGCTTGGGTGGGAAGCGTGCAGTATTCTTATACATAGGATACTGTCTATGTATCAGAAAGGGCCCATACATCTATCTTTAAGCTTTCTAACAGCCATAGCAAATATGGAAATCTGTTGGTTACAATGCTTACAGCGCCCATATTGTATAAAGCAAAACTATTCCTCAAGAAAAAGAACTGTCATGATACTGACAATTTAAGTTTTCTACTGTCTAATGTCTTTGGAAATAATCCCAACAGTATTGGGATAAACACAGTGACAAACTCATGGGTTGGTTGTTATGATAGTTCTCTTTTAATGTGACAGGCAGAATATCAGTGCTTAGGGTAGAAAAAATAAATCTGGAGTGCAGTGGTGTCTTCTAAAGCCTTCTAATTAGAATGGCAACACTAGTGAATTTCTCCTTTTCAAATATCAGGAGTTCAGCCTACACGTATTATCTCATTACAGCAACCACAGGACTCTGGTTCCCGGCATCCTGTTACCCCTTGGAAATGTGGATGGATGCCTCTTGCCTTTCCGTTTCGGTTTCCCACCACTGCCCCACTTTGCTCTGTGCAGTCTGTGTGACAGCAGGTGAAAATATGTTGGGAAGAAGGAGGACAAAAACTCCTATGGGCAGAGGGACCCCACACTCAAGGAGCCCTTGGAAGACTGAAATAGTGATTATAGGAAAACATGCTTGGGTCAAGTTCAACGAGGATGAATGCAGAATATCCTACTGGATTGAGAGGACGCAGAGCAGGAGAGAAGGGAGCCGTGATGGCTCCAGCTCCAGAAAATGCATTGAGGGGAACCATTGTTTGTATTTATAACAAAACTATATAAAACCAGACATAAAATACAAATAAGTGGAGCAGGAGGGAAGCCATTTCCTACCAGTAACAGGAAGGAGAGGTTGGTAGGTGGCGTGGGAAGTGGCAGTGAGAACACAGATCAGTTAGGTCTGCGGGTGCCACCGTGGGCTCTGCTTTTCTTCCTCATAAAATGAGAAACAATGGATTTTTTTTTTCAAGGAGAGACATGACATGAAATATTGGCCACTATGGTGGAAATGGTGAGACGAGGGAGGTGGTGAGAGTGTGTGGAGAGGTCAGGTGCATGTGCCACAGGAGGGCCTTGGACAAGGAGGTAGGGAGGGGTGAGAAACTGTAGGCTCCTGAGTCTCAGTGGACAGTGGAGCCAACGGAGCAGATGTGTGGACAGACTGGACATATGTGAGACAAGTGTAGAGGACGATGCCCAGGCTCAGAAACTAGAAGAACGCAACACCCCAAAACGGAGAAGACTGAGGCTGGCGGAGTGGGAAACAGGTTTGATGGAGAGAATTGTCGGAGGCTTTCCTGAGATGAGGGCATCAGGTCAACCCTCCTGTCACCCATGGACTGGGACTTCCACGGAGATTTCTGAGCTGGACACATGAACTTGGAAGTCTTCAGCATGCAGGTGTTGTCAAAACCATGGCACTGAGTGGAGTCTCCAATGAGTGAGCAGAGAGGGACGTCTCGGGGGAAAGCTGTGGCTATGCCACGTTAGGGACTTGGTGAGCTGAGGAACATCAGTAACAGGGAATGAGTCAATGCACCCAAAGTGGAAAGGGGGAAAGAAAGGACACTGTGGTGTCCTGGAGGCCAAGTGAGGAAAGTGTATAAAGGAAGAGGAGAGCGACTGAAAACCAGGCGGTGGCCTCAGTAGGATAACTGAGAATTCATTATCTGGAGACGCGGCAGTGACATTGTCAAGAGCAGGTTTTGTGGAAGGGAGAGGACAGAAGGCTGCCTGGCATGTGATGTATACAGAAGTTAAAAAAGAAATGAAGCTTTTGTATTTTCTCTAAGAAAACAGTACGTTGCTTCCCCTGGGTCAGAAACAGATTATGATGTATTTCTTAAGCTGGTGATATGGAGAATTTAGGGTAACTATGGCTTAACGTTGGTATGTACAAGGTATTAAGTTCTACATTAAAAAAAAAACAGCAAAGTAAAACAAACAAAAAAATCTATCATCTTGATAGGCTTCTCTGTAGTTTTTTGCTTTGAAGGTCCTTGAAGAGGTCTTTGTTTGGGCCTGTAGGTGCTCAGATGCTGAAGAGGCCTGACTTCACGTCTCTCCTGCGGTAGGGGTACCCACTGCATACTTTCTCAAGGTCCTTTTTGGCTGTAAGATAAATCAATTTTACTTCATCAGTTTTCTACTCAGGGCTATTACCCTTGAACAGAAAAGGAAACATTTGTCCCCTAAGGAACTGAAGAATGAATTTTATGTGCTAAGTTATGAAAAGAATCACGAGAATTTATCTTCACTTCCAAACACAGTTGAACATTCTTCTTCAAGAGTGAAATATCATAAAATAGTTTATGTGTAAAGTCTGATTACTGTGAAAGTATCAGCGTGCACCCATATAACACCACCGTTATTTATCTTTCAGTGGAAAGGAGTTACTCAAACTGAACATTTAGTATCCCAGTAAGTGGGAACATATTTATGTTGTTAGTTGCAATGAATTAATTCAAGTTTGCATAGTAAAAATATTAAAGTGAATTAATGTATAGATATGAAGATAACTGAACTAAATTTCTAAATTAATTCTAAATGACTTTTTATTTAGAAAATATCTAAAATATCCTCATCCTGTAAAAGCGTGCTCTTAACTTAAGAACTAAATCTCCTTTCAGTTGTATGTATCTCAGTGAGCCTCTGTAAGAGGAGTGTCCTTTTATAACCAGTGGTGTCATCTCTTGGTTTGAATATACACAGGAATGCAGTGCTATTTTCTTTTTTATTTGTTGTTAATTTATTAAAAATTCAATTTTTTACATTTTTTAAAATATACCATGTAATAAGGAGAATTATGTGAGAATTAATTCTTTTTAATGGACATGCTGCTTGGACACTGCTTGAGACGGTCAGGTAGGGAATGATATTAACTGACTACAAACAATCCCTATTTTAAAGAAAAACTGTTCTCTTATTTTTCGTATGAGATTTGTATATATGAATAGTTATCAGGGTGAATTTTCCCTGTCTGAGGAAATTGTATGAATGCTCTCAATACTTTAAAAGTCTGCTAAGTAAAATTAAGATGTTGGTGGGTGACGACCTGCCCAGCTGCTCTGTTCTATTTAGAGACACGCCTGGGAACAGTGAGGCCTCCCCCTCCAGGCGGTCGACTCCAGGGCTGAGGACGGGTGTCCTGGAGTAACCTGGGATCCCGTGACCTCAACCACGTTCACAGCCGGCCCCCATCAAGTCAATGAGAAGAGTGATTGCAAGTGAGAGGGAAGGGAAAAGGTTTACCAGAAGACCTCCATGTCCCAACTATCACAAGAAAGGCTCTAATTTTAATGGAGTAATAGAGCTGATTTTTGTTACCCTCCCCGCCCCAATCCCTTTTTATCTGATGAAAATCCATCAATTTAGTCCTCCTTGGAAAAAAAAGTAAAGTTTAATAACTTTGTCATATAATTTTAAATAGTTGTGGCCATAGAAATAATTCACAGGAATTATACAATATGGATTGAAGCATTGAGAAAACCAAGACATTGATGTAAATTTCTGGTAGATGTCACTTCTTCATCATCTTTTATTTTTAATAGTGCTATAAGAAGTTTAACTATGCAGCTTAAAATATGTATAAAATTAGTACTGTAGAATCTGCTTATTCCTTGACATCTCCTATTAGCGAGGTCTAATTTGCCTGACTGTGAACTGGCTGAAGAACCCGTGATTTTCCCAGAGATGAGGTGTGACAGGATGTTAGCTCCAGCTGTGCAGAGACAGTTTCCAGAGAACATTTATGTAGCACTGACTGACTTAATCTGTTTAAGGTGCTGTGTCTACTGCGCTCACTTGCTGGGAAGCTTCTCCACCACGTGCCCACATGCATCCCTGGTTCAGTTGGCACTTGGAAAAGACGTAGGGCAGTGTGACCATCGGACATGCCAGTCTCTATGCTCGGCATGTCCACAGATTAAAAAGTAAGAACAAATAAAAGTGCTTTCCCAAGCTAACAAGAAAGTGTCCACTTTACAGATTAGACTAGAAGTTCCAGACACTGCCTGGCTGGAAGCACTTGCCCGCACCTTGCTAATGATGGGGAGGGTTTCATGTCACGTTGGGGAGATTTGGAGGAAGAAGGGTGTGGGGTTGTTGGAGGTAGACAGGAAATCCTGGAACTCAAATTCATACAAGTCTGCTCATTAGATGTCTTCTGAGGATGAACCCCAATGTTTGTGAAAGTTGCTGGACTTCAGAAGAGCACAGTACGCCAGCCTAGCTTGAGAGATGCCTCAGTCCTCCTCCTGATAAGGTCACTGGGGCTGTTTCTGCCTATCGTATAACTTGCTGAGTTCAATGTGTGCAGTTTTTCAAATGAGATTACTCAATGAGGAAATGAGTCCCCTAATATCCGCTAACTTACATTTTTAAAAATAATACTTAGATGTTTAAGATCAGTTTTAGGTGGGCAGCAACAGGAAGTGGACACAGAGATTGTGCACAGCCCATGCTGGCCCCACACAGCCGTCCCCCTTATGAAGATCCCACACCAGGCAGCACATTTGTGGTAGTGGACGAAGCTGCACTGACACCACGTCACAGCCCAGAGTCCGTAGTGCAGTGGAGACCTCTCCTCCTGCTGTGCGCTCCAGACTTAGGGGCAAGTGTGCAATGCCAGGTGTCCACCATTACGGTCTAATAGAGAGTGTTTCAGGGCCCTAGAAATCCTCTGTCTCTTCAAGATGGTACTTTGTAACTGTCACTGTCCATTGGATAAATGTCGTAGGGGATAGTGGTGGGTCTGTGCCTACAAACGGAAAATAATGAAGAAATTAAAACATCCATGTTAACAGTAATTTTTTTATAAATTAGCTAAAGATGCCATGATTTGCATTATCCAAAACATTTTAATTAAGAAGACAGACATTCCTTCAAGGCTTCATTAGATTAAGGTTTAATTACACTTTATTATAAATATATGGATAGATAGGTATATGTGTATATATGTGGACATTTCTTAAAGCAAGGAACCCTTGTGGACAAATGATTACAGAAGAATGCCTGCTTAGAATTCAATAGAATTCATTCACATTTATAAATTTAAAAATATATAATTATTGATTTCAAATTTCAGAAAGCAGTATTCTAGGAACCATATAAAGAGAAAAAATATATAGTCACTGCTATAGAAGTGCTTATCATTCAATAAGAGAGCAAGCTAATTCCACTAGAATATGAAGTAGATTATTGTATGTTTCACCTTATCTTTTTTTTAAGAGATGGAGTCTTGCAATGTTGCTCAGGTTGACCTCAAACTCTAGGTTCAAGCCATCATTAGAGTATTGGGGACTACAGGTAGGTGCCACCATACCCAGCCTACATATTTTTTTTAAAAAATGATATCAAGTAAGTACTATAAGGAAAGAAAAGAGAGTGGATTTGTAGAAGTGAGTAAAGTGTTGATGGTCTGAGGAGTAAGATGGATGGTCTTGTTGGACCTTAATGTATTAACTTTCTTAATGTCAAAAAAAAAAAAAAAAGGAAGATAATCCCCTGGATACCAAAGACATGAAGAAAAAAGACACTCTGTCCTAACACGGCACCTGCAGTGCAGTAGAGCTCTGTCCTGAGGAGGCACCTGCAGTCTGATGGAGCTCTGTTCTAACACGGCACCTGCAGTGTGGTAGAGCTCTGTCCTGAGGAGGCGCGGGCAGTCTGTGGAGAGCAGGGCTACGTGCAAAGATCCCACGCCCTTCACAGACCAGCAGTATAGTTGAGACGGCGTGTAGCACAGAGACGTGGCTCCGATGCGCCCTGGTGTGTGGTTCCCCAGGGAGATGTGATACTTCCCTGAAGTCCTAAAAGGTGAACAGAAGTTAACTGAGAGGTAAAGTGTGTGTGCCTGCACCTGTGTGGGTGTGCGGGAGGTAGGGAGCATTTCCAAATCCAATATTTAATTAGCAAATACACAGAGAAACAGATAAGTAATGGTTCCCATGGTAACTACACATAGTCTCGTGTCCAACACGGTGGAAATTTCTGGAGCGATGGCTGGAGGATCCAGAGACCCAGTCATGTTTCACATCTGCAAGGGCCTCCCTGCCTAGAGACCTGTCAAATAAAGAATTGAGTAAGGGGATGACATTGCCACATTGTGTCATAGAAACATCACCCTAGTGGTGTTGACAGAAGGGCACCGGGACTGAGGGACTGGTTCTAGGCAGGGGATTCTTTTAAGAAGATGGGTAATAATGGATAAAAGTAGGTCACCGGAGGAAAGCCACAATGAGGTTGAGGAGCCCGTGGTGGCTGGAGTGAGAGAATCTGAGCCTAGAATGACACAAAACCATGGCGTTGGTGAGAATGTGGGGTTTAGCTTAGAAATAAAACACTTTAAAGCAATGACAAGAAGTGGGGTTTGAAAACAGCACGGGCACCAGATTGTTGGAAAAGTCACAGGGATTAAAGGGTTTAGGGTAAAGCATGAATTTGCTATTCACCATGAAGTACAGCTGGACAGACAGGGTGCTGATAACTGACCAGTGAAGGGCAGATACTGTAATGAAAGGTGACAAGGGCCATCACTGTTACAGAGCAGGCAAGGAGACGGACAGGATGACGGAGGCCCTGAGCCCTGGAAGGAGGGACGGCTCTCTCATAGCTAATGGATGTTGCTGGAGAGGAAAGGTAACAGGCAGGAGGAAAAATCCAAAGATAGAGAAGACTTTGGCAGACCCAGTAAAGTGAAATCCCCCAAGGCTTATTTTATTCACAAGGCTCACCTGATTCCAACAAAGAGAAATAAGAAGAAACTCAGACTCACGAAACAAAACTTTAAAGCATCAGTGGGAACAGGGCGTAAAGTGCCCAAGAGAAATAACCAGCGTCTTAAATGCCTGTACCCACTAAAGTTCTGTTTCAAGAGCTGGGAAAACAAGAAATATTTTCAGTTCAACAAAAACTGGGAGAGTTTTTCACCAAAAAATACCTCACTAAAGTTGGGGATTTCTAAAGCACGACATTCATGCACATCTGACACCCCAAGTGCCGGACGGACAGCACCCCAGGAACTTGGTGAATAGATGGGAAATCTAAACAGATTTATACACCGTGCTGACAGGTCAGTTATTGGATGTGATGGGTTTTCAGCAGGAACTATGAAAAGCAAAAATACTTAGACACCCTTAGGTGGAATTGGAAATAGGCAGTCAGTTCTTGCTTAGGGCACACATGGAGAATTTGTCCACAGAGCCTACTGGGCTACATGGAGCCAGCACCCCACACAGACGGCTCAGTGCTCTGTATCTACCGCCCAGTACACAGGCCGTCTCTCCACATTTCCCGCCGAAAACGTCCTTTGTTGACTATGACTGTTCATCCGTCACTTTGCATCCAACACACACACACGCACGCGCACACCTACACACATACACACACGTACCCCTCTTACACACACACAAAATACCAGCAAAAGTTAATCAAGTTACTTTTAAAGAACTTATATTTGGTGATTGCAGGGGGTATATGTAGTTAGGAAAAAGAAGTGATTGATTTAGTTTTGGAAACATTTGTAGTACCTGCAGAACTTTGCAATGTATATACTGTACCTAAAAGAATTGGGTACATGTGTCTGAAGTTTAGAACAAAGTTTGACACTGAAAATGTATTATGAAAACATTATTCCTAATTAACAATAAGCGTACGATGATCAGGGTGATGGCTCAAGGGATTCACGTAGGTATTTAATCAACTAGTCATCGGCACTGCTGTCTTTCATTGAGAGGAAGTAATAAACTAAGGTTGCTGGCAACTATTTAGTATTATTCTAAGCTCATTTTTATACTAAATAATTAAAAGGATGGATTTTAATGGTAAAAATAAGCATATGTCTTGACATTTTTAGACACAATAGTAGGGGCAACAGTAGAGTTCAATAGATTCTATTTTTTTTTCTCCCCCTCCTTCTTACTCTGCCCCTTATCTTTCTTCTTTTTCATTTTTGGAAATACAGTATAGAAGTCAGTGCAAATGTCACTTTATTTTCATTTATCTACTATCCTATTAAAATTATTATTTTTGCCTGCTCTATCTGTACGATGGCCTTGGAGTCCTCTTTCCAAAGTTGTATCCCGCCTATTTATTCTGTAAGTCGTTCTTTAATTGCCAAATAGTTGTTCACTTTGGGCCACCTACTCACTTCCCTTTGAAGAGCTCATGCTTTGCTTTAATAGAAATTAAAAAAAAATATTGTATTCAGTTTAAACGGCTTCTATAAATAAACCAGGCCATTTCTATAGAACTGGGATTTGGTGGGGGAAACAATTTTCTAGCACCTGATTGAAACAGTTACCTTATCTCTCTCTGCTTATTCAACAACATACACAGTGAATTATTAACAAAACAAACCACCTGAAGAGGTTTGCTGCTTGAGAGAAGAGAAAGTAAGGATATGGAAAGTTCAGGAAAGGATCTGGTAGTCAATACTAGCTGTGTTTATACTGTAGAGAGCACACAGATATTTCTCTGCATCTGAGTATTAGCGCCCTGTATGCACAAACTCAAGAGGCTTTTCAACTTCTGTTCATGTATTTTGGTGTCATGTGGATGTGGCTGTTTAGTAACTTAGCCGGCTACAGCCTCACAGGGGTATGTGTGGGGGAGCGCTGGGGGTGGGGGTGGTTTATGTCTAGTGAATGTTACATGTTCAGTTTCCCTTTTTTAAACTTTCAACTCAGGAGGAGTAACAGTGTTGCTTTCTCAGTTGCAACTGAAAGAAAAGGCTTTCGAGGACCTTGCTGATGAGTTCTTTTTGTCTGTGATTCCAGTGTCCCTCTGTGGTAGAAAGACCTGCGGATGGCTCACTGTGTGGTCCCTGACAGCTGCCTGCCCTGCTTCCATTCCCTTGGTGCCTTGTGAAATATACGTGCCCTGTGCACAGGGTGGCCACTAGGTGTGACGTGCACAGGATGGCCACTAGGTGTGATGTGCCCCATGTACAGGATGGCCACTAGGTGTGATGTGCCCCATGCACAGGATGGCCGCTAGGTGTGATGTGCCCCATGTACAGGATGGCCGCTAGGTGTGACGTGCACAGGATGGCCACTAGGTGTGATGTGCCCCATGCACAGGATGGCCGCTAGGTGTGATGTGCCCCATGCACAGGATGGCCGCTAGGTGTGATATGCCCCATGCACAGGGTGGCCACTAGGTGTGATGTGCCCCATGCACAGGATGGCCACTAGGTGTGATGTGCCCCATGCACAGGATGGCCGCTAGGTGTGATGTGCCCCATGCACAGGATGGCCGCTAGGTATGATGTGCCCCATGCACAGGATGGCCACTAGGTGTGATGTGCCCCATGCACATGGTGGCCACTAGGTGTGATGTGCCCCATGCACATGGTGGCCACTAGGTGTGATGTGCCCCGTGCACAGGGTGGCCACTAGGTGTGATGTGCACAGGATGGCTGCTAGGTGTGATGTGCCCCATGCACAGAATGGCTACTAGGTGTGATGCACAGACAACCACCTAACTTTCCTTCTCTCTGTCCCTGAGACCTCACTCCCCACAGATCGGCCCTAAGCTAGGCAGCAGCCATCTGCAGCCCCAATAATACCTAGAGAGAAAAGACAGGTCTCCCACACTTTCACCTGCAGCAGCAGGGGGGATCGGGCTTACGGCGTTTAATATGAGAACTCATGGTTTTACTTGCTGAAACCTCTTACTTCTGTCATTCCTTTCCTTCCACGTGTTGGGGCTGTGCTGGGAGCCCTGCAGGGGCAGCTCAGGTGTGGTCTTTAGGGAGTCCAGTGTCATCCCACCCAGGCTCCTGTTCCTTGGTGCACTCTAGTAGATGGAGAGAACGTGTGGTTTGGGGAGGCCACTTGTATTAAGAGCTGAAAATGCATTGGAACAAAATAAAAGTGGAGCTAATGACTTAGCTGGCAAATTTCAACATTTCTGCACACTAATTTATAGTAAAAAGAGAGAGAAGAGCTTTCTGCTCAGAACAACAATGGCTTAATTATATTTATTGGTGATAGAAGACTAGGGATTAAAATAAATAATGCCTCAGTATAAAAATAGGTAGATGGATCATTCTGTCACCTAATTTTCTCTTTCAACAGTCAGAACCTTCAGTGAATTTGGCCCCCTCTGAACAATTCCCAATTATCTTCTCCTCCAACAAGAAGTAAATGGAAAAAAGAGGGAGTATTAATGAGTTATTGAGCTAACATCAAAACACACAACACAGCATACAAACTTAACATACGTGATCTCATTCATTGTGGTAAAACAAAATAGAACAGATTGTTTTTCTTAAATATCATTCTTAGAAATGCCTAAAAGTGTCCGTCTTTGTTTGTAGTATTCTGCTTAAAGTTCACAGGGGGCATTTTCCTTAAAGAAAACCGTGATAATTGTCTTTGCAAATATAAAACTTATTTCTTACAATGCTAATGCGAACCCATAATGTATTCTTTCCTCCATACATTTAAGTTATTTTATCCATTACTGTATCTTTTTTTTTTTTTTTTTTTTTTTTGCAGTTTTGGCCGGGTCTGGGCTTGAACCCACCACTCCCGGTATATGGGGCGGGCGCCCTACTGCTGGAGCCACAGGGCGCTGCCCCATTAATGTGTCTTTTTAACAAATATTGATTGAGACTTGATTATGTGCCATCAATGTGCTAGGGGTTGGGGATAAAATAATGAATAAATGTGTATTGACTTACATACACCCCTTGTTAATCTACAAATAAAACAAATCACTAAATAAATAATATCCTAACAATTACAAGTGTGTGGCCGAGGAAGCATTGGCACTGTTAGTGTCTCTATCTGCTCCATGCTGAGGGATACATGGACGTGCCTCCCCTAATTTGATAATATGTGGAAACGGTGCAGAGTGACTTTTTTTTTGAAGGGGAAGAAATCTTTATTAAAGCTATTCAATTGTTGGCTTGGCTCCTGTGGCTCAATCGGCTAAGGCGCCAGCCACGTACACCTAAGGTGACAGGTTCAAATCCCTAGCCTGGGCCTGCCAAACAACAATGATGGCTGCAACCAAAAAATGGCCGGGGGTTGTGGCGGTGCCTGTGGTCCCAGCTACTTGGGAGGCGGAGGCAGGAGACTCGCTTGAGCCCAGGAGTTGGAGGTTGCTATGAGCTGTGATGCCATGGCACTCTACCCAGGGGGATAGCTTGAGGCTCCGTCTCAAAAAAA
>CAUYQV010103484.1:0-41094 GCA_963574575.1 Galagoides demidoff | reverse complement strand
ACAAAAAACAAACCCTAGGGTTGGCGCCCTTAATGTTGGCTTCCAACCAAAAAATCGGGTTAAAAAACAAAATTGTTTTTCCCCATCGCCCCCAAGGCCTAGGGTTTTTTTTGGGTTTTTTTTTTTTTTTTTTTTTTTTTTTTTGACAGAGTCTTACTGTGTCGCCCTTGGTAGAGTGCTGTGGTGTCACAGCTAACAAAACCCTCAAACTCTGGCCCAAGCGATTCTCTTGCCTCAGCCTCTCAAGTAGCTGGGACTACAGGCATCCACCACAATGCCTCGCTATTTTTTGTTGCAGTTGTCATTGTTGGTTAGATGGTCTGGGCCAGGTTCAAACCTGCCAACTTTGGTGTATGTGGCTGGCACCATAACTACTGTGCTACAGGTGCTGAGTGGGTATTAGTGAGTTTTACAAAACATTCATGAGAGCACATTATTTTACTGATATAAAAATTTTTCCAAGAAATAGCTATCCCAGATATTTAATAGCACTATTATAATGTTGATCATAAAATGAAATAAGCAAAATATAAGAACAAAAGATAAAGGCCCATTTTACTTAGGAACATACATGTAGTAATCTTAAATATTAGCTCAATTAGTCCAATAAAAATAAAAACATATATCATACTAAATATATCATGAGCAATTAGAGTTTATTGCAGGAATCCATAAAAAATGTAGCCATGGAAATTAGTTCATTTCATTTCATTATTGTAAAGGATAAATAATTATGTACTTATCTTAGTAAATCTAGGATTGAAGGGAAATTTCTTGATAATATTCTTATGACAAAAAATCTGTTGGGGCCGAGTGCAGTGGCTAATGTCTATAATCCTAGAACTCTGAAAGGCCAAGGCAGGTGGATCTCTGGAGCTCAGGAATTTAAGGCCAGCCCGAGCAAAAGTGAGACCTTGTCTCTACTAAAAATAGAAAAACTACTGGGAGTGGTGGTGGGCACCTGTAGTTCCATCTATTTGGGAGGCTGAAGCAAGAGGATCAGTTGAATCCAGTAATTTGTTTGAGGTTGCTGTGACCTATAATGCCAGGGCACTCTGCCCAGGGCAAACGAGTGAGATGTTCTCTCAAAAAAACCCCAAGAAACTCTATAGAAAGTGTCATACTTATTGAAGAAACTTAGTTCCTCTTAATTACTATTTAAATTAAAATTTATTCATATTCAAATTGTTAAAATAAATTAAGATCTATAAAATTAAAATTTATTTAGGTATTCATCTTGACATTTAATTGGAAGTCTTGAAGTTCACAAATAGCCAAGTCAACCATGAAATAGAATCCTATAGAAGAGAGACTTTCCCTACTGATTACCAGAATATACTACAAAGAATGGAGTGAAAACGGTCTCATATTGGTGCCCAAATAGAAGACTAGTAGAACAGAATAAAGAGCTCCTAGAAAAACCCATACAAAATTTTAGAATAAAAGAAGCATAGCACTCCAAATGACCAGAATTTAGAAAAGATGGTACATAGTTGTGAGAAAATGGAATCACTATATATGCAAATATAAAACTGGATTCCTACCTAACGCTACAAACAATGGTGGACTTCAGATGGATTAAAGCCCTAGGAGTTAAAGGTTAAATTCAAAGGTTTTTTATGTCTTATAAGCTCTTTCTCACTTACTTTATTGTAAAATGGAAGTTTGAGATTTCTAGGGTTCTGAATAAAACTTTCAGGAATAATTCTCAGTTCTTCTGGTTTCAATTTGTTATTTGGTCTTTGTACATACAGGACTTGCTTCCATGTCACTTAGCAATGAGTTTTAAAAGTTTTTATTTAATTAAAAAAAAAAATTTGAGACAGAGTCTCATTCTGTGTCCTGGGGTTCAAGCTCACAGTGACCTCAAACTCTTGGGCTCAGGCAATCTCCATGCTTCCTAGGTAGCTAGGATTGTAAGCACCTGCCACTACACCTGGGTAGTTTTTCTATTTTTAGTAGAGACAGGGTCTCACTCTTGCTCATGGAGGTCTTGAACTCCTGAGATAAGGTAATCCACCAGCCTTGGCCTCTCAGAGTGCTAGGATTACAGGCGTGAGCCACTGGCAGGCTGATAAGTTGTTTAGTTCAGAGTCTGTGCGTCTTATCAACCATATTTCCCTAAATGGAAATGTCCCCCTTTTCATTTCTTTTTTATATTAAATAATAGCTGTGTACATCATTGCAATCATGGGGTACAAATGTGCTGGTTTTATATACAATTTGAAATATTTTCATCAAACTGGTTAACATAGCCTTCATGGCATTTTCTTAGTTATTGTGTTAAGACATTTATATTGTACACCTAATAAATTTCACATATACCATTGTAAGATGCACCATAGGTGTGGCCCCAACAATTACCCTCCCTTCACCCATCCTCCCACGCCTCTCCCCTCTCTCTCCCCTTTCCCCATATTCTTGGACTATAATTGGGTTACAGCTTTCATATGAAAGCTATAAATTGGTTTCATAGAAGGGCTGAATACATTGGATACTTTTTCTTCCATTCTTGAGATACTATGCTAAGAATAATATGTTCCAGTTCCATCCATGTAAACATGAAAGAGGTAAAGTCTCTATCTTTCTTTAAGGCTTCATAATATTCCATGGTGTATATATACCACAATTTATTAATCCATTCATGGGTCGATGGGCACTTAGGCTTCTTCGATGACTTAGCAATTATGAAATGGGCTGCAGTAAATAATCTGGTACAAATATCTTTGTTATAATGTGATTTTTGGTCTTCTGGATATATACCTAGTAGAGGAATTGTAGGATTGAATGGCAGATCTATTTTTAGATCCCTCAGTGTTCTCCATACATCTTTCCACAAGGAAAGTATTAGTTTACATTACCACCAGCAGTGTAGAAGTGTTCCCTTTTCTCCACATCCACTCCAATATCTCTGGTTTGGGGATTTTTTTGAGGGGGGGGTTAATCTTACTAGAGTTAGATGATATCACAAAGTGGTTTTGATTTGTATTTCTCTGATGATCAGATGATGAGCACTTTTTCATATGTCTGCAGGCCATGTACTTGTCTTCTTCAGAAAAGTTCTTTATTCAGTTCCCTTGCCCACATTAAGATGGGACCACTTGTTCTTTTCTTGCTAATACATCTGAGTTCTCTGTAGATTCTAGTTATAAATCCTTTGTCAGAGACATAACCTGCAAATATCTTCTCCCATTCTGAGGGCTTTCTGCTTGCTTTACTTACTGTGTTCTTGGCTGTGCAGAAGCTTTTTAGTTTGATCCGGTCCTAGTAATGTATTTTTCATTTTGCTGCAATTGCTTGGGGGGGGGGTCCTCCTCATAAAATATTCACCTAGGCTGATTTCTTCAAGTGTTTTCCCTGTACTATCTTCTAGTATTTTTATAAACTTCATATCTTAAGTTTAAATATTAAATCCAGTGAGAATCTATCTTAGTTAATGGTGAAAGGTGTGGGTCTAGTTTCAGTCTTCTACAGGTCACTAGCCAGTTCAACCAGCACCATTTGTTAAATAGGGAATCTTTTCTGCACTGAATGTTTGTAATTGGCTCATCAAAGATCAAATAATGGTAAGTAGTTGGGTTCATCTCTTGGTTCTCTATTCTGTTCCATACATCTGCCTCTCTGTTTTTGTGCCAGTACCATGCTATCTTGATCACTATGGATTTATAGTATAGTCTGAGGTCTGGTAGTGTGATTCCTCCTGCTTTGTTTTTATTTCTGAGTAATGTCTTGGCTACTTGAGGTTTTTCCTGATTCCATATAAAACAAAGTATTATTTTTTCAAGATCTTTATTTTTTTATTTTCATTTTTTTCCACTTCTTTTATTTTTTATTAAATCATAGCTGTGTACATTAATGCAGTCATGGGGTACAGTATGTTGATTTTATATACAATTTGAAATGTTTTCACCAAACTGGTTAACATAGCCTTCATCACATTTTCTTTGTTTTGTGTTAAGACATTTATATTCTACATTTACAAAGATTCACATGTACCCTCAGAAGATGAACCATAGGTGTGGTCCCACAAACCACCCTCCCTCCCCTTCCCTCCCTCTCCCATTTCCCCATATTATTGGGCTATAATTGGGTTGTAGCTTTCATAAGCTATAAATTAGTTTCATAGTAGGGCTGAGTACATGGATCAATAAATTGTGGTATATGTACACTGTGGAATATTATGCAGCCTTAAAGATAGGTGGAGACTTTACCTCCTTCATATTTATATGTATGGAGCTGGAACATATTCTTCTTAGCAAAGTATCTCAAGAATGGAAGAAAAAGTATCCAGTGTTTTCAAGATCTTAAAAATATGACAGTGGAGCATTAATAGGGATTGCATTAAAATTGTGTATTGCTTTGTGTAGTATGGACATTTTTAACAATGTTGATTCTTCCCAGCCATGAGCGTGGTATGTTTTTCCATTTGTTAACAACTTCAGCTATTTCTTTTCTTGGAGTTTAATAGTTTTCTTTATAGAGATCTTTCACATCCTGTGGGTTTCCTGTATATGGCCTCTATCAGTTTAAGAAATGTCCCGTCTATACCAATTTTCTTAAGTTTTCTGATCAGGAAAGGATGCAGGATATTATCAAAAGCTTTTTCTGCATCAATTGAGAGAATCATATAATCTTTGTTTTTAAATTTGTTATGTGATGAATTATATTTCTAGATTTATGTATATTGAACCAGCCTCGAGACCCTGGATAAGACCCGCTGGGTCATGGTGTGTAATTTGTTTGATGGGTTGCTGGATTCTGTTTGCTAGAATCTTGTTGAATATTTTTGCATCAATATTCATTAGTGATATTGGTCTATAAATTTCTTTTCTTGCTGGGTCTTTTCCTGGCTTGGGGATCAAGGTAATGTTACATCATAGAATGTGTTGGGTACAATTCCTTCTTTTTCTATATTTTGGAAAAGGTTGAGTAACATAGGTATTAGTTCCTCTTTAATGGATTGGTAGAATTCTGATGTGAAACCTTCTGCTCCCTGGCTTGTCCTTTTAGGGAGATTTTGTATAATTGATGCTATTTCAGAACTCTATAAAGGCCTGTTCAACATTTCCACTTCATTCTGGCTAAGTCTAGGAAGTTGGCATGCTTCCAAGTATTGGTCAGTTTCCTTCAGCTTTTTATAGTTCTGAGAATAAATTTTCTTGTAATATTCGTTAAGGATTTTTTGAATTTCTTTTTTTTTTGTAGAGACAGAGTCTCACTTTTTCACCCTCAGTAGAGTGCAGTGGAGTCACAGCTCATAGTGATCTCCAACTCCTGGGCTTAGGCGATTCTTCTGCCTCAGCATCCCAAGTAGCTGGGACTACAGGCACCTGCCTGTAGTTGTTGCAGTTTTTCTGGGGTTGGGTTTGAACCCGCCACCCTAGGTATATGAGGCCGGCACCCTACTCACTGAGCCACAGGTCCCTTCCAGATTTTTTGAATTTCTGAGGCGTCTGTTGTTATTTCTTATTTACTGTTTCTGATTGATGAAATTCGGGATTTTACTCTTTTTTTCCTGGTTAGGTTAGCCAAAGGTTTATCAATTTTATTAACCTTTTCAAAAAACAAAATTTTTGATTTATTGATCTGTTGTATTATCCTTTTGTTTTTAATTCCATTTTATTCTGCTCTAATTTTGGTTATTTCTTTTCTTCTGCTGGGTTTGGAATTGGAATGTTCTTCCTTTTCCAGTTGCTTGAGATGTCCCATTAAGTTGTTAACTTCCCTCTCTTTCTGTTCTCTTGAGGAAGGCTTGCAGTGCTCTAAATTTCCCTCTTAGGCCTGCCTTTGCAGTATCCCAGAGGTTTTGGTAATTTGTGTCTTCATTATCATTTTTTCCCAAAAGTTTGGTAATTTTCTTCTTAAACTTGTCTATGACCCAGCTATCATTCAGCATGAGGCTATTTAGTTTCCATGTTTTTGTATGAGTTTGCAGATTCCTCTCGTTATTGTGTTCAACTTTTATTCCATGGTGGTCCGATAAGATACAAGGAATAATTTCTATTCTTTTAAATTTGCTGAGGTTAGACTTGTGACCTAAGATATGATCAATTTTGGAGTATGTTTCATGGGCTGATGAGAAGAATGTGTATTCACTTTCATTAGGGTGAAATGTTCCATAGATGTATGTTAAATGCAACTGTTCCTTGGTTATGTTTAATTCTAAAATTTCTTTGCTGAGTTTCTCATTGGAGGATCTATCCAACAGTGCCAAAGCGGTGTTAAAATCTCTGACTGTTATGGTCGACTGGAGGAAATCAAGTTGCTTATGTCTGTTAGAGTCTCCCTTATAAATTGAGGCACACTCTGGTTGAGTCCATAAATGTTAATAATTGAAATTTCATCAAGTTGAGTGTTACCCTTAAGAAATATGAAGTCATTATCCTTATCTTTCCTTACTTTTGTTCCTTTAAAGCCTATTATACCTGTGAATAAAATTGCAACACCTGCTTTTTTCTGATTTGTTTTTGTCTGAAATATAGATGACCATCCCTTCACCCTGAGTCTATATTTATCTTTTAAGGTAAGATGAGATTCTTGTATGTAGTATATATATGGCCTGAGTTTTAGTATCCAGTCAGCCAACCTGTGCCTCTTTAGAGGACAATTTAAGCCACTCACATTAATTGTAAATATTGATAAGCCTCATAGAATTTTGGGTGTCAAGTTTTTTGAAAGTCCAGCAGACCTTTTAAATCTTTGGAAGTTGTAATTTGATCAAAAGTTCTTGAGTGAGTTTATTTTCATGTTGGAGGATTGTGGTGGTCATTATGGAGGATAGCTCTGAGAATATCCTGGAGAGCTGGTTTAGTTATGGGAAATTTCTTCAACATGTGAACATCATTAGAGTATTTAATTTCTCCATCATAAATGAAGCTCAGTTTCACTGGAGACAGGATTCTGGGCTAAAAATTAGTTTTTATTAAGCGATTAGAAGTCAATGACCACCCTCTTCTAACTTGAAAGGTTTCAGCAGAGAGATCTGCAGTCATTCTAATATTCTTCTCCTTGTAGGTTATCCTTTTCTTATGTCTGGCTGCTTTCAGAATTTTCTCCTTCGTTTTAACTTTGATGATGTTAATTATAATGTGTCTATGAGATGTTTTATTCAGGTTGAGTCAACCTGGGGTTCTGAAACTGCTATCTGTATTTCAGAATCTTGTGGCATGTCTGGGAAATTCTCCTTCATTGTATCACGAAGTGGGGCTTCTGTTTATTTCAAAGCCACCTGGTCGCCTTCTGGGATTCTTATAAGGCAAATATTAGTTTCTCCAAATTATCCCAGAGTTCTCTAGAGAATGATCCATTTTCTCTGTCCACTTTTCTTCCACTTTGAGTGTTTGGGAGCATTCAAATGCTTTGTCTTTAAAGTCGGAAATCCTTTCTTCTTCCTGCTCTGTTCTGTTACTCAGAGATTTAGCTGTATTTCTCAGATCTTTGAAGGCTGCAAGTTCTTGTCTCAATGTGTCAAAATCTTTGGTGATTTTGTCATTGAATTGTTGAGACAACTTTTTTTTTTCCAGACAGAGCCTCAAGCTGTCCCCCTGAGTAGAATGTTGTGACATCACAGCTCATAGCAAACTCCAACTCCTGGGCTCAAGCGAGTCTACTGCCTCAGCCTCCCAAGTAGGGAGGGTGCTGGGACCACAGGTGCATGCCACAACACCTGGCTATTTTTTGGTTGCAGCCATCATTGTTGTTTGGTGGGCCCAGGCTGGATTCGAACCCACCGCCTTAGGTGTATGTGGCTGGCGTCTTAGCAACTTGAGCCACAGGTGCCGAGCTGAGACAACTTTTGAATTGCTTCTTGAATTTCTAATTCCAACTTTACCTCCATCTATTAATCTTATTTGCCATCCAAATTTTGAATTGAATTTCTGACATCTCAGCCATTTGTTTATGAATGTGATCTTCTGGTGTGTCCTCCATGTCATTCCATGCTGGAGTTGATCAACTCTGATTATTCATGTTGTCAGAGTTTTTCCACTCATTCTGCCCCATGATTATTTTACATCATTTGGCTAGATGAGCAGATAATATGAAGTTGGGTTGGGGGGCTCCTGCAGTAGGGATTAACCACCTCTTTGCCCAAGAGCTGGTACTAGTGTCTGTACCTTTTCTCCTAGAGCTTTGCAAAGGACCTGTATAGTGCTATGGCCTGCAACACCAGGGACCTGCTTGGTGTGGTGGGGCTAAGTGGCTCTGTCTTGTTTTCAACTAGTCTCTGTCCAATCCTCATGAATCAGTAACTCTGATTTGACGTCTCAGCTATGGAGAAATACCAGCAACTAAGTCACCCCACACCACCATGGGCAACAACTGGAAAAGGAATATCAAATCTTCGAACAACCACACACCCAAGGTACCACTTTGGATAGTTTTCAGGTGGTTGGCCCAGTTCAAGAGGTCCAAATCAGTTTTTCCAGTCAGCACCAGTGTCAGATGGGAGAGTTCAAAATGTCTCAGGCAACTAGATAGTAGGCGTCTTCTGGCAGCTTGAGTATGATTCACTGCAATGCTCTGTGAGATCAGAAGGACCCACTCAGAAAATTAATTAGTCTAGGAAGGTTGATACCTCCTTCCTCACCTTGCACCTCTGTTACACCTAGTCACTGGTAACCCTGCAGGGATCTGACCCAGTTCCCTCCAATGAGCAGATGCTCCAGGGATTTGCATCTGCCTGAGTCACAGGGAGATCTGTGTCTCCTCAGCCAGGCTGTCACTCTCTGCCACCATCCGGCATGGGGGGCTGAGGGCTGATAATGTTGGGTGATGAATGTAAGCTGGGGCAGTTCACTCAGTTCCAGCCCTACCCCTGTTTGACGTTACTGATACCTATATTTTGCAGAAATTGTTTTTGTTGTGACTATATTCACCTGCGGACCAGGTGCTGTTTGTATTCACAGAAACTGTGACTCAGCCCTGGTCTGTGCTGCTACCCAGAGCTGGCATGTCTGTCTCCATTGCTGTGATTGTTGGGGCAGGCACGGTTAGAGCTCACACTCAGCTGTCAGTTTCTGCCTCTCCCCACCTGCTTTTGTCTCAGCTATGATCCCTAGATGGCCAGGTGCTTCTTAGGCTCACTAAAGCAGTCTTTCTGGCTCAGCCCTCACCTGGGAGTATGCCATGTCTGCACATGTATTCTAGACTCTGTCCCCACTGCAGCCTGCCTAGGCAGGTACTGCCTCAGCCATACCCTTTATTCATGGGACCTGTGCTTCTGTCCCAGATCTGTTCCATCAGTGGCAGCCACAGTAGAAGGTGCCTGGCTTCCTCTGGTTGCCCAGAGAGGCAATGATTGTCTTTCTGAAATATCCCCAGGGGTGTTAGCCCTATTGTTTCTGCCAACATTACTACACTGTGACTGTGGGTTACTCCCTCAGTTCACTGTCTTCTCCTTAGTCCCGTGCCACAGAGTCAACACAGACCAGCAACGGCCCATACCCTATCCACACCTCTCGAGAAAATGCCCAGGAATCTAGACTCCATGGGGACAGGCTTCCAGACCTTGGGGTGAGAATGGAGGGGAGTGCTGGGTATTCAGAATTGCAGATGGAGAATATATATAGTTTTACACATTTTTATGCCTGACAGGAGAATGCCAAATCATAGTGGTGGGTTCTCTCTTAGGGAAGGAGTTCTGGTTTTTAGAGGGTCTCTCCTGTGGGATAAAATAGTAGGGGATCTGAACTCTGCTCTATTGTCTATATGCAGAAAGTATACTGTGAGCCATTGTCTTGGGGAAAGGGACTACCATCTGCTTGCCGATGGATTTTGTACCTATTGTTTGTTTCCTTGGGGTCACAGCTTGCCTCAGCAGGGTTGATGTGCATTCTTCAACCTTCTGTCTTGGCTCAGCTCCAAATCAGCTTACTTGCTAAACTTATGTCTTTTAACTCTTCTTTTAGACAGGAGCCACTGTGGGAAGCTGGCTCCAGTCAGCCATCTTGTCTCCACTCGCCCCCCCCCTCGTTTTTCATTTTTAAGCTAGGTTGAAAATGCTTCTTGGATTGGCAGGAGAGTGGTGCATTATATGTTGTAAGTCTATTTTTATTTTCCTTTTTTTATTAACTCCTCTGTACATAAATGAATACATTTATGCCATTATGTGATTCAATGTGTTGATTATTTGTACAAATTGGAGTGCTTACATCCTACTAATCAACATAGCCTTTACCCCATTTACCCAATTACAGCATTATAACATTTGTGTTCTACACCTTATAGATCCAACTTATACTTGCAATATGCTCCATAGGTGTGGTCCCATTTTTCTTGAATATTTTTGCCTTTGCTGTAGTTCTAGCCACTGGGAATGTTGACACAGGTGCATCCCTTGAACCCAGGGTATGATGTTGCGCTGAACTGTGATGATGCCATTGCACTCTATCCCAGCAGACATGTTGAGCACCTATCTCAATCAGTCAATCAATCAATTAATATTTTTTTTTAAAAAAAGGAAGTAAGGGAGAATGTGGCCCACTGAACTTTATGTGTTCCTAGTGAAGGCACTATAGTTTTCTGGCTCATATGCCTTTTCTTGAGTCCCACTGTTTCACCACAGGCCTGAGCCACCTTGCTCCTTCCCAATTGACAGTTTAAATATATCGAGCAGCTGGAAGAACACTTTGTCCTAACTATGTTTTCTGTAATAATTTCTGCCCTGAGTTTGGTTTGAGCTTTATTCATGATGTTCTCCAATTATTTATAATATAAGCTCTGTGTGTGTTATTTCACCCATGATCATCTGATCATGGAAAGGAAAGGGTCAGATAGATATGTTTAATCTGTGCCCTTAGAATAGTTAGTTCACCTTATTTGAACCTTTATTTCCTTTACAATATCTGCTCAGGATTATGAAGACTAATTGAGATAATGTCTTTTTTAAGTATTTATTGCAATTCCTGGTCTGATATAGGCCTCAGTTAATGAATATTAGCTTTCTACCTATTTTTTTTCCTTCATTATAAAAGGAAAATAATGTGATAAAAAACACATTCTTTATAGGTCACAGGTCACTCATCTGTGTCCTAGCTTCCTGTCTGAAACACATTTCCTGCAGCAATAAACTGCTGTGAGTTTTTTTCTTCATTATCTGTGTGTCCTGTGCTGTGTCTCTTCTAGTACCTTGCTCATTGTAGGTATTCAGTGAGTTTGGATTTTCTTTCTTTCTTTCTTTTTTTTTTTTTTTTTTGAGACAGAGTTTCACTATGTTGCCCTTGGTAGAGCGCTGTGTGTCACAGTTCACAGAAACCTCAATCTGTAGGGATTTAGTGATTCTCTTGCCTCAACCTCCCAAGTAGGTGGGCCTACAGGCACCCACCAGAATGCCTGGCTATTTTTGTTGTCGTTGTTGTTGTTGTAGTTGTCACTGTTGTTTAACAGGCACTGGCTGGATTCGAACATGCCAGCTCTGGTATATATGGCTGGCACCCTAGCTGCTGAGCTACAGGCGCCTAGCCTTAGTTTGGATTTTCTATGAGTCAACACAAGCTTTTTGCATAAATTTCCTAGCATGATGTTATGAGAATTATAGAGTGTCAGTGTTCATATGTGACAAACAAGCATTTAGTGCTAGCTTGGATGCTGTGTGACTTCTAGTTTTGGTAGCAGTAGAAAACTTAATTAAGTTTCATTCTCAAGGACAGGAGTGTCTGTGCCCTAAATTTACTTTTTTAACTCTTTTCTGGTAAGTCTTCTAGGGTTTTTTTATTCATTTTTTTAATGGCAGCTTTTAATACATGGTAGTGACATACTTTAATAATACCAACAAGTCATTCAAATAGATGGGGCTAAGTTTCTATCCCATACCCTTTCATGACATGTATTTAGTTCAATCTTGTGTTCCTTCCTTTTTCAGAAAATTTGAGTGTGTGATTAATGCATGTGAAAAATATTGGAGAGATAAAAAGCTAATTTCAGCCCCCTTTTAAATATAATTCTTTGAGCCACAGTTTCCACAACTTTTGGGAAGTAGAAACTGCTGAGAACAATTCAAGAGCTCATTCTATGTTATTTTTTCCTTCCCAGGATCTACAGGGATTGACCACATGAACTCTGACACTGTCTTCATTATGATTTCTAAGCAAACATTTAATCTGTGCCTTTTTTTCCATATCTAGGAGCGGAAAAAGAAATTTGAAAAAGATGGTGAGAGGTTTTATTCTTTGCTGGATAGGCATTTACATCTGTCTTCCAAAAAGAAAGAATCTCAGTTACAAGAGGTATGTTCAAAAAGCTTGTCCTTGCATTCCATTACTAACTCTATGCCTTGGAAATAGTGGCAGTTACATGTATCTAATGGAAGGCTTTCCGCATACCCTGTTTTATTTATTTGTTTGTTTATTTATTGTTTTTTTTTTGTTGTTGTTGTTGTTGAGACAGAGTTTCACCCTATGCCTTGATCAGAGTGCATTGGCATCCTAGCCACAACCTCAGACTCAGGCTGTGGGTATCCTGCTGTCTCAGAGGTTCCGGAAGCCACTGGGATTACAGTGGCTCACTGCGGTTCCTTGCTGAGTTTTTCATTTATTTAATGAGTCTGGGTCTCACTCTTGCTTAGACAAGACTGGAACTCCTGAGCTCAAACAATTTTCCTGCCTTAGCCTCCCACAGTGCTGGGATTATAGGTGTGAGCCACCGCTCCAGGCTGTAGGGAAGCATTTGCAGTTAAAACCTTGGCCTAAAACTTACAAGCCCTGATTTCTCCACTGAAGTCCCCTACTAACTCAGGGCGTGACCTTGGATAAGGTACTTTTTTCTTGGATGAACTCCCCTTTTTTTTAAGAAGAGTGACAATAGTTGATGATATCTAGAGTCTCTTTCAGTTCCAATACTTTGATTCTAGTTTCCACATGAGGATAGAGTTATACTCAAGTTGTATTTATTAAGAGCAGGAACAGAACATGTACTTTTCCTGTGACATATTTGATAACTTTTTTTTTTTTTGAGACAGAGTCTCACCCTATGCTCTAAACAGAGTGCAGTGGCATCATAGCTCATGGAAACCTCAGACTCGGACTGTGGTTATCCTTCTGCCTCAACCTCCCAAAGTTGCTGGGATTACAGGCACTTGCTGTGGTGCCTAGCTAGGTTTTTCATCTTTTTTTAAATTTAGTTGGGGGTCTCACTCTCCCTCAGTCAAGTGTCGAACTCCTGAGCTCAAGCAATCCTTCTGCCTCAGCCTCCCACAGTGTTGGGATTACAGGCAGGAGCCACTGCACCCGGCAACCTTTTTTTTTTTTAAGTCCCATACTGGGACTGCTGCTTATCTGGTAGTTGTAGTAACTTCGGTTCAAATAAGCTACTGTTCCTTGATTACCTTCCAAATGCCACATAGTACTCTGGGTACAACAGGACTTTCCAGAAAACATGGCATGCTTTGTGCTATTCTGTAACTTACAGTTAGCATACTGTATGAGAATGCTCACTAATCTTATGTCAGTAGACATTTCTGCATACTGTAATGTGTTTGTGTATTTGGTGTTCTTAAGGAGGTGGGAAAGTAGAGAACAGAAGAGTTATGTTTGGTTATGGGGAATACCCTTTGTGGAAGAATGTTGCCCTTCTTATTCAAGACGGCTGTTCAAAAATGGGTAAAGTATTAGATAGACAAGGAGAAATGGACCTTTGAAATGGAGTCCAATGTCTCCAAGGATGAAAAAGATGGAGGAAAATTGGGAAGTGTTTTGGCCAGTTTACATTTGCATTATAACCTGAGGGTAGGGAAAAACTACTTGGGATAATGTAAGTTGAGGCTATATTGTGGTTTTCTAAGCACAGAAATTTGTATTTTATTCTTTTGGACTGTGGGGGTCATTGAAGGCTTTTGGCTTTGGAAAAAACATGAATAGAATTCTCATTTAGGAATCTTAAAGTACCTGAGGTTGTACAACGAATTAGATCAGGCAGAGACTAGGGTTAGGATAAACAGTTTAGGAAACTGTTGCAGTGAAAAGGACCTGATACAGAAGAGTGACACTGGGGAAAGAAAAGTAAGAATTAACTGATTAAGAATTTTTTTTAATGCAAGAGAAGATCTATGTGTTAGGTAGAAGATCATGTAAAAGATGGAGTAATTTAAGAGTACAGCATTAATAGAGATACCTGGTGGAATAAGATCCTAGATAGGAGCTAGAAAGGGTTTTAGAAATCATGTTGCCCAGGCTGAAATAGACTGTGACAGAGGTATAGCTCATCTCCTGATACCTGGTTAAATAGTATTCATCACATTGCTTGAGGTGCATGAAGATCAGGATCAGGAGCCTCAGTGGTGCATGGAGTTAATATCAAAAAGGCGAAGGGCTATTTTTCTTCCACAAACTGGAATTAAGTCTGACGTTTTTGGTATTTTCCTTTTGACCATTTTTATTTTATTACTTTTACATCTATTCTTGTCAGGGTTCCTGTGTAGAAAAGAGTTGATATAACACACCCAAGACTGCTATGCTTAGGCAGCTGGGAGCTTGACCGGTAAACAGTTCTCTATTTTGGTAAGGAAGTTTACATTATAGGATAAGAAGTACCTCCCTGTTCCTAAAATGCCTGTAGGAATATAATGAGTCTTATTCTAAATCTCTGTTCTTCTAGGAGTCTAGAATTTTGGTATATGCTGGGCAGAGGATGCTTATATAACCAGCCCTTAATGAAAATCTGGGGTATATAGTCTCTATTGGGCATCCCTGGAAGACAACACTGTGTTCACTATGTTATTTTAACTCAGTGAAGGAGGAATTAATGTGTCCGGGGTAACACTTATAGGAAGTCTGTTGGAAGGTTTTACCTAGCTTTGTGGACTTCACCCCATGTAACATTTCCCTTTCTGCATTTTGCTTTGTCTTCTTTCTCTAAAATAAACCTTAGCTGTGAATATGACTATGCCGAGTCATGTGTCCTTCCCATAACATTTATGGGAAGTCTGTTGGAAGGTTTTACCTAGCTTGTTGTGGACTTCACCCCATGTACCATTTCCCTTTCTGCATTTTGCTTTGTATTCTTTCCCTAAAATAAACCTTAGCTGTGAATGTGACTATGCTGAGTCATGTGTCCTTCAGAATAATATTTCCTCAGGAATAACAAAAATCAGAGATGGTTTTGGGGGGACCCCATAGTCCAAATTTAGGAGTCTTTTGTTATTTAAGCTTGTAGAGTATCCTAACAGTTTGGTGCTATATTTGGATGTCCTTGGTGACTTTCTGGCTGAGCAAAGATGCAGTATTTATACTTTTTTAGTAAAAAAAAGACCTGGTTCTGTGAAAGGAGAAATGTGGGGAAAAATGACCTGGGTGACCTTGCATTGGTCTTTTCATTTTTAAATTTAGAAATTTTATTTTTAGAGAATTTTTATATTTATGGAAAAACTGAATGGAACATATAGATAGTTTCCATATAACCCGTATTCCACCTCTGCACAGGTTCCCCTATTATGAACTTGCAGCATGTAGTACACTCAATGGGTTTTGAGAAATGTATAGTTGGCACATATCCATCACCAAAGTATCATATAGGATAGATAAACTGCCATAAAATTCCTGGGATTTACTCTATTCATCCCTCCTCCCAAATCCTGATAACCATTGATCCTTTTATGTTCTCCATATTTTTCTCTTTTCCTAAATGTTATATAGTTGTAAACATACAGTATTTTTTTGTAATTATTATATTCTTTTTTTTAAATTAAGTCATAGTTGTGTACATTAATACTATCATGGGGTACAGTGTGTTGTTTCCATATACAATTTGAAATACTTTCATCCAATTGGCCAACATAGCCTTCATGTCATTCTCATAGTTGTTGTGTTAAGACATTTATATTCCACATTTAGAAAAATTCACATGTATCCTTGAACTAATTCTTAATCACTATTTTTCTAGTTGTGCTTTCAATGACTTAAAAAAAATTATTGACAACATTAGCAATTAAAACTTAGAAAATCACTTTTAAACACTACCTGGCTTGAGTGCTTTTTCTAAGCCTTTGTAATAGGCCCAGTTTTCAGGATTTCTCTCTTGTAATCCTCTATAAACATCCGCAGCATCTTCCAAGCGACACAATTGCAACAGAAGTTCCCCTGGTTTAATAGGAAAAAAATTAAATATTTGAGAATAACATTCTAATTTTAGCTTTTCTCAAATTTTCTCTTAAAATCTCATTACAAATCAATGTTGGGAAGTAAATGGATCTGGTATCAATTCCCTAAAGATTAGATCAAGTTATTTTACTGTCCCCTTCATTTGTGAAGTTATATTATTTAGAAATGACATCCTGTTCACATTGTTAATTTATTCAGGCAATTTGCCCAACCTGAGCCACTTTCACTGAACACTGTCACCAAACTACCATCTACTTAACACTTATTTTTTTTTTTGAGACAGAGCCTCAAGCTGTCGCCCTGGGTAGAGTGCTGTGTGGCATCACAGCTCACAGCAACCTCCAACTCCTAGGCTCAAGCGAGTCTCCTGCCTCCACCTCCCAAGTAGCTGGGATTACAGGCGCCCGCCACAACGCCCGGCTATTTTTTAGTTGCAGTCGTCATTGTTATTTGGCAGGCCAGGGCTGGATTCAAATCCGCCAGCTCAGGTGTACGTGACTGCCACCTTAGCCGCTTGGGCCACAGGCGCCTAGCCTTAACACTTATTCTTGATATCATAACAAAACTATCACATCCAAACTAATGACACAATCCAGTATCATAACCTTATGATCCTTTAATCAACTATAAAGCAATTGAGCTGTAGTAGCCCATAATCCAACCATATTCAAAACTGTGTAATAATCTTTGCCTTTTAATCTTTTCCAACAACCAAATAAAAATCCTATTTTCACACTTAACTTTTTTTTCCCCTTTCTCCTTCTTGTCTCACTAATCCTACCATTTGATCTCAGAGAAAAATCATTCCCTTTTCTTCAGGCTTATGAGCAACTTGTAGATTCACTGCTTGCTTTCCCTGGGCTACATGACCGATCAAATGCCTGAATGACATTAACAAACCCCAAATATCAAAATCAATCTCAAGACATTGGCTTCCTTGTTTACCACTTTTAAAGCCTACATCATTCCACTTCTTCTACACTTTCTCATGAGAGGAAACAAGTTAGATAAATAGAAAGAGACAGAGGCTTCACTAGAAACACCTGAGCTCCAAAGCCAAAGAAGCTTCAAACACTGCTCAGAATTCCTTTTTGGTATCCTTAACGTGCTACCCTTCATCAAAGTGATTATTTTCATACCACTTCAACCTTGCACCCGTCACTCTCTACTACACCATTTGATAATAAAAATGAATGCAGCTTGGCACCTATAGCTCAGTGGCTAGGGCACCAGCCACATACACTGAAGATAGCAGGTTCAAACCCAGCCCGGGATGCCAAACAACAATGACAACTACAACCAAAAAATAACCGGGCACCTGTAGTCCCAGCTATTCGGGAGGCTGAGGCAAGAGACTCACTTAAGCCCAAGAGTTTGAGGTTGCTGTGAGCTGTAATGCCATAGCACTCTAGGGAGGGCGACATACTAAGACTCTTTTTATTATTTTTTCTTTTATTATTTTTATTTATTTATTTAAGTCTCACTTTGTCACCCTCATCAGAGTGCTATGGCGTCATAGCTCACAGCAACCTCCACCTCTTGGACTTAGGCGATTCTCTTGCCTCAGCCTCCCAAGACGCCTGCCACATCGCCCGGCTATTTTTTGTTGCAGTTTGGCCGGGGCCAGGTTCAAACCCATGACCCTCGGTATATGGGGCCAGCTCCCTTACTCATTGAGCCACAGGTGCTGCCCGACATAGTGAGATTCTGTCTCAAAAAAATAGGGCTTGAAGCCCATAGCACAGTAGTTATGGCACCCACCACACACACCGAGAGTGGCAGGTTCGAACCCAGCCCAGGCCCCCTAAACAACAATAACAACTGCAACAAAAAATAGCTAGGTGTTGTGGCGAGTACCTATAATCCCAGTTACTTGGAAGGCTGAGACAAGAGAATCACTTAAGCCCAAGCATTAGAGATTGCTGTGAGCTCTGATGTCATATCACTCTACCTAGGGCCACAAAATGGGACTCTGGTCTCAAAAAAATAAAAACACTTATTGAGTACTTATTATGTGCCAGTGACTTTTAAATGTATTGCATACATTAACTAATTCAATATTCAGAACTCTTATGAGATAGGTTACTATTATTTTCATCATTTTAAAACAGAGAGAACTTAAATAAACTTGCTTAAGTAAAGGTCTTTTAGACAGTGTTAGAGTTAGTGCTTGAACCCAAGCTCTTTAGCTAAAAAGGTCCATATTCTTAACATCTATACGGATGGTTCCCAAACCAGACACTTTTACCACCCAGAGAACATATAACAATATTTAAAGACATTTTGTTTGTCACAGTAGGGTTGGTAGACATTATTACTACCTAATAGGGAGAAGCTAGGATGCTGATAAACATCCTACAATGCACAGAAGAGATCTCTACCCTCAACAGCTTAGGTCTAAAACGTCAACAATGCCATACTGAAAAAGCCTGAAAACACAGAAAATAACCTGCAGCAGGACACACTGGCATGAGCTATAGTCCCGGCTACTTGGGAGGCTAAGAGGGAAGGACTGCTTAAGCCCAGTTATTCAAGTCCAGCCTGAGACAGAGCAACATCTGGTTTCTCAGAAAAATAAGAGGGCAGCACCCATAGCTCAGTGGGTAGGGTGTTGGCCACATACACCAAGGCTGGCAGGTTCAAACCCAACTTAGGCCAGTTAAAACAACAATGGCAGCAAAAAAATAGAGCAGTGTTGTGGCAGGCACCTGTAGTCCCAGCTACTTGAGAGGCTGAGGCAAGAGATTCACTGAGCCCAAGAAATAGAGGTTGCTATGAGCTGTGACACCACAGTATTCTACTGAGGGTGACATAATAAGACTCTGTCTCAAAAAAAAAAAAGAATCGAATGATCTCTCATGTAATTTCCATAAAGAAACCAAGCCTTGCCTTTGTCATATAGCAACACAATAACCAAATAAAGAACCAAAACCAGTTTTATCCAGACTTGTGATCTTTCCAAAAAGTCAGAAATCTCCCTTTTCAATTAACAGACTATGAAGGGATGACTAATTCAAATGTAAGAGAGTTATCTTAGAGCATACAGTTCACAACTAAGCTCCAAAAGTCTTAAACTTCCAGGTTCTCTTTCGTTTTTAATTTTTTTGGTTTTTTTGAGACAGAGTCTCATTATGTCCCCCTCGGTAGACTGCCGTAGCATCACAGCTCACAGCAACCTCAAAACTCTTAGGCTTAAAGAGATTCTCTTCCTTCAGCCTCATGAGTAGCCCAGACTATAGGCACTCGCCACAATGCCCAGCTATTTTTTTTTTAATTTATTGTTATTTAACAGATCCAGGTTGGAATCCACCACCCTCCGTGTATGTGGCCAGCGCCATAACCACTGTGCTACAGGCACCGAGTCAAGGTTCTCTTACAAGTAGCATTATTCTCTAAATCAAGTTCATCCAGCAAACAATGGCAATACTTATTGTGGATACAAACACATACTATACGTTTCTAGTGAGCCAAAAGAACTTAAAACTAGAAAAATTCAGTTCCTTGGACTAAAAAGGACAAACTAGCATTTCAGAAGGTACCATATTTTGGTATGCATAAGGTACACTTTTTTGCCCAAACTTTTGAGAAAAATATAAAGATGCACATTATACATGGTAGTACTAATTCTGTATATATATAAATGTTCTTAATTCTTTTATTTATGCTCATTTGTTAAAAGTTTAACTCTACAAAGCAATAAAGATATCCATGTGCAGGCTCAGCACCCATAGCACAGTGGTTACGGCACCAGCCACATGCACCAGGGGTTCAAACCCAACCTGAGCCAGCTAAACAATGACAACTGCAACAAAAAAATAGCTGGGCGTTGTGGCAGGCACCTGTAGTCCCAGCTACTTGAGAAGCTGAGGCAAGAGAATCGCTTAAGCCTAAGACTTGGAGGTTGCTGTGAGCTGTGATGCCACAGCACTCTACGGAGGGCAACATGGTAAGACTCTGTTTCCCCCCTCCCAAAAAAAATCCATATGCAAAATAATACCCTGGAATAACATAAGCGCACCCCTTTCATGCTACTCCCTCCTCAGGCAGGCACTGAGTAGCAGGAGCCTCCAGCCTGCCTAGCAGATCACACCTCACACCACATACAGCAATTCTCAGGAAAGTAGCCAGGCAGTGATGCCTAATTCTCTTGTGAGAGGTGCTAGTGGCAAGACACAGAACCAACCACTTGGTTGGGAGTGAGCCAAGGCAGGTGAGAATGGTCTGGATGACCCAAGTACCCAACCACCCCCAATTGTCTCAGCCCCACATGCTCTCATTTCCTATCCCACCCATGTATATTGGTGGGAATGTCACCACAGCCACTCCACTGAAAACCCTGGCAGGTTTATACCTGGAAAGCTGGTGTGAGGGGTCAGGGCTGTCCCTATCTGCTACAGGCTCCTGATGGTAGATTACCAACTTTTCTAGGCTGCCTCATCTATTGCACAGGTGGCTGCATTCTGAGGCCCTAGGACAGTACGCTGAGGAGGAAGATCCCTGAACTGGGATATGGAACACTGGGTTCTGAGACCTGGTTCTATTAGTGTCCCACTGTTATAACCTTGGGCCTCAGTCCCCACGAAGTGTCTATCTGCAAGAGTAAATGGCAGTGAAGCACAAAAGCTTGCTGATATCTGAGCCCACAGATGGTAATTTGGGGCCTATCAGCTGGTATAATTTCCCAAATTCGCCAGGAGGAAGAACCATCTAGACAGTTGCGACAAGAGTCGCAACCCCTTTTTAACAATGAAAATACACTGCAGCATTAGGAAGGCTGAGAACCACTGATCTGGGATGCTTGTTAATAGAACGTATACCCAGGTCTTTCTCCTGAAGAGCTGATTTAATGCATTTGGGTATGTTTTAAGATTCTCATTTTACCCAGTCCCTCAGGTACAATTGTACAATTTGCAAATTTGGAAAAAGCTGGTATAGTTCATTCTGAAGTTACTGAGGGCCTAAGGCAGGCGTCCTCAAACTGCAGCACGCCTAAGACATTAATCCAGCCCAACAGGTGTTTTTGCCGCCGCTGCCTGTCCTGCTTAGCAGCCGACTCATCCCAGGGCCCACAGTCCAGTCCTCCAACAGTCTGACGGACAGTGAACTGGCCCCCTGTTTAAAGTTTGAGAACCCCTATCCTAAGGTGTAGATGGCTCAAGGAAGTCACTGTTAAACGGAAATGCAAATGCAGAGTTCTTCACTGAGGTATCATCAGAGAAGGATTCCTCCTCAGCATGGTGTCCAGGGGGGCCTCAGAATGGGGTCAGCTCCCCAAGAGAAAAGGCAGCCCAGAAGGGCAGAGATTTACCATCAGGAGCCTGGGGCAGACAGGGGCAGCCCTGGCCCCTCACACCAGCTTCCAGGAAATAAGCCTGCCAGGGTTCTCAGCAGGGTGGCTGTGGCCATGTTCCCCCTACATACATAAGTGGGAACAGGAAATGAGAAGATGTGGGGACCAGGTGGGTCTGGAAGGAACAACTAGAGGAAGTCGAGCGCTCAGATAATCCACACCCCTGTCCCCTGCCACCTTGACTCACTCCCAGTTTCTCCACAGCAGCTGGCTCTGCCCTCTTTTAAAAAATTAAAAAACAGGCTTGGTGTCTGTAGCTAAGCAGCTAGGGTGCCAGCCATATACACCAGTGGTGGCGGGTTCAAATCCAGCCTGGGCCTGCTAAACAATCACAACTATAACCAAAAAATAGCCAAGCATTGTGGCGGGCGCCTGTAGTCTCTGCTACATGGGAGCCTGAGGCAAGAGAATCACTTAAACCCAAGAGTTCTAAGTTGCTGTAAGCTGTTGATGCCACGGTACTCTACCCAGGGCAACATAGTGAGACTCTGTCTCAAGAAAAAAAAAAATTTAAAAACAGATTTTTTTTCCTGAAAGTTTGGGCCAAAACTTTACAAAATATTCTCTAAGTGTTGGGCACCTTTTGTAAAAAAATGAGTATTTTTTAAGTAAAGGTATACTTAGATATTATTTCCCATTTTCCCTACATTTGGCAACTTCAGGGGGGTGACTTTGAGGACACCCTATAAATGATTTTTTAGCCTTGTTCTGTTGTAATTAAATATTAGAATAAATAACAATTTTTTTAAAATACCTTTGGTTTCCTCTACAGCAAGTTTATCACAAATCTGCTTTTCATAGGTACAAAGATGCTCCAAGGCTTCTCTATAAAGACCTGCTTCCCGAAGGACTTGATTCTGATACAAAAGTAGTTCACTATATTCATAATCCACCTTATCAGGGGATGTCTGTATATGGATATAAGGAATATTAACAGTAAGAATTTTCACATCAAAATGGTTTACAACAGTTGAAAACATGTAAAAAGTCAAAGGATAACACCTTAATGATAAAACGAATTTTTAAAACAAATTCCTAAATATGTGTCTATGAAACAACTAAGTAAATAACATTAACTTATAATGCCTTGAATAATAATCCATAAATCCTTACATATAATAAATTCAGAAGAAGGGAAAGCTCATATATAACAGTAGAATGCCACATAAATCTAGAAGGAATAACAGAGAATCACCATTCTGCAACTACCATAGTAATAAATGATTCACACAGAATCACAATCAATGAAGGCTAAAAGTAGTAGTAATGCTTTGATGAACAAAGTATTAGTCACAGTCTCCAGATGTGTTTTAAACACAGAGAAAAAAATAAGTTTACAGTTGCAAATACTACCTTAACCAAATAATCAAATGGAACAAAGAGATGTCATGTGCCTCTTGACATAATGAACCAAGAAGGACCCACAGCGCTTTCATGGTTTCCTGACAAAACTATATAAATAACAATGAAGAAACATCTGACAAATCCAAATTAAGGGACATTCTACAAAAACATAACCCTATAACCCTTCAAAAATATCTATGTTATGAATTCTGAAGAAAGTCTTAAAAACTGTTCCACATTAAAAGTGACTGAAAATAGCTGGGCGTTGTGGCAGGTGCCTATAGTCCCAGCTACTTGGGAGGCTGAGGTAAGAGAATCACTTAAGCCCAAGAGCTGGAGGTTGCTGTGAGCTATAATGCCAAAGCACTCTACAGAGAAGGACAAAGTGAGGCTCTGTCTCAAAAAAGTTAAAAAAAAATAAATAAAATTGACTGAAGAGAAATGATAGCTAAATACTAGGTATGCTTCTAAAGTGTATACTAGAGTGGGGAAAAATGCTAAAAAGAATAAAACTAGGACAGCTAGTAAATTCTGCAAGTGGGCTAATTAGCTACTAATAACCTACCACTTTTAAATTTCCTAATTTTGATAATCTATAGATATAATACATGTACTATCCATAGAACTGACAACTATACAGTTATTTTGTAGAAAATATACAATGAAGCATTTAGAAGTAAACAATCATGATATCTTCAATTATACTTGAATGTTTAAGGGAGCAAATTTAAATAGACATAGGGATTTTAAAGCCAATGTGTCAAACAACAATTAGGTAATACGAGTGAACTCCTTCGGGAGTTCTTTCTATTGTGTTTGCAACTTTTCAGTAAGTTTGAAATTGTTTCAAAATTTAAAAAAATAGACTATGTGCAATTCTTTCTTTTAGTTATACTTAGAATTAGACCTAGCAAAATGGCTTCTGGTTATTACCTGTTGTGTTTTCCTAAATTCTTCTAAAATCTTTGCTGCCATTTCATAATCTTCTAATAAATGGTAAGCAATAGCATAACCTATCCATGATGCTCTCTGTGCAGGTCGAAGCTGAAGTAATTGATACCTCGTTTCCTTTAGAAGGAGAAAAAAATACTTTTTCTTAGGCTTACAGTTAAAAAGCAAATGATCCTTTAAAGATCCTATTAATTTACTCCACAACACTAAGCATTCTGGATCACAATGCAAGGAATGATAATCAAAAACAGTTTCAAAGGGTACATGTGAAATTTACTAAATGTAGAATATAAATGTCTTAATAACTAAGAAAATGCCGTGAAGGCTATGTTAACCAGTTTGATGAAACTATTTCAAATTTAGAACATTTTATATATTCAAATTCCAAATTTTATATAAAACCAGCACATTGTACTCCATAATCACATTAATCTACACAGTTATGATTTAATAAAAACAAAAATTAATGGCTCGGCGCCTGTGGCTCAATCGGCTAAGGCGCCAGACACATACACCTAAGGTGGCGGGTTCGAATCCCCAGCCCGGGCCCACCAAACAACAATGATGGCTGCAACCAAAAACTGGCCGGGCGTTGTGGCGGGCGCCTGTGGTCCCAGCTACTTGGGAGACGGAGGCAAGAGACTCGCTTGAGCCCAGGAGTTGGAGATTGCTATGAGCTGTGATGCCATGGCACTCTACCCAGGGGGATAGCTTGAGGCTCCATCTCAAAAAAATAAATAAATAAATAAAAAATAAACAGTTTCAAACATCCATGTTTTATAGCTTTACAGAGACAAAGAAATACTTGCTAAGAAGCACAATGTATGGACATGGTGGCTTATGCTAATAATCCAAGCAACTTGGGAGGCTGAGACAGGAGGATCACCAGAGGTCCAGAGTTTGAGCAACAGAGTAAGACTCAACTCAAAAAAAAATAAATAAATAAAATTAAAAGCCTGAAAACAATTAGCTGGACATGATGGTGATCATCAGTAGTCCCAGCTACTTGGGAGGCTAAGGTAGGAGGACTGCTGGAGCACAATAGTTCAAGACTCAGTGAACTACAACTACACCATGGCACTCCAGCCTGGGCAACTGAGACTAGGCCCCAGAAAAGGGAAGGGGAGGGAAGAGGGAAAGGCAGGGTAGTGCGGAGAGGGGAGGGAAAAAGCACAGTGAAGCCTCTAAGATAATCTTGTAATTTACTCATTAAAACCTTAAGACCAGATGTCCTTCTTTATTTCCTCTAAGAAAAGACAGAAGATGGAAAAGATAGTATAAAGGAAAAAAAATTATTCAAGAATTTAAAAAAAACAGTGACCAATAATTGAGTGAAGATATATATAGGAAACAATTCGGCAGGGACTACCATTTAATAAAAAAAAAGTAATGGCTTGGTGCCCTTAGCACAGTGGTTACAGCACCAGCCACATACACTGAGGCTGGAGGGTTCGAACCCGGCCTGGGCCAGCTAAACAATGATGACAATCTCAACAAAAAATAGCTGGGTGTTGTGACGGGTGCTTATAGTCCCAGCTACTTGGGAGGCTGAGGCAAAAGAAATGTTTAAGTCCAAGAATTTGAGGTTGCTGTGAGCTGTGACACCATAGCACTCTACCCAGGGCAACGAAGTGAGACCCTGTCTCAAAAAAAAAAAAAAGAAGAAGAAAAAAAGGAAGACTATGAGAGAGGACTATCCAAGACTGATTCAAAGATTAAAACTGAAGCTACAAAAATATTAGTCTCACTAGATATAAACAAATTTTCTTTCCAGAAAAATGTGGGTTACAATTGCATGTTAATACCAAAGGCATTCATTGTCTATTTGAGTATTAATACTAATTTTTATCAAATTAATTAAACCCTAACAGTAATCCAAATCTTCCTTACAAAAAAACAATTGATTTTAAAGGTCTGATTATTCTAATCGTAAACACAACCCACTATGGTAGGAGGAAAAAAGTATTTGATTAAGATACTTTGAAAATGAAATAGAAAATTGCTTCATCAGGAAGTATGCCAAGTTTTAAATAATAGCTTCCCCTCAGAATAAGAAAATTCTCTATTTTACTTACCCTGTAACCCTCAAGATCTCGCATTTGAATTTGTAGTAAGGAAAGGTCCCTTAAGATTTGAAGATTGTCTTTATCCCATTTTAGTGCATTTCTGTAACACTTAATGGCTTCATCATACTTCTTGTCTGACCTCTGAAGAAGGCCATAAACATGCCAACCTAATGAATTTAGTTAAGGATACAACCTACAAGTCAAGAATTACTATTACAAATGATCTCTCAAGAAACTTGGAGAACCATAGCCATTTATAAAATTATAAGCTTTAAGACAGTGGGTAGGGGATAATACAAGCACAGAAGGCAGTTTAATACAACGGAAGAGCACAGCTTCTGGAGCAAGAAAAAAATTAGTGCTACCTTGCCTTATTAGCTCTATAACCTTGGACAAGTAGTCTCATTTAAGTTTCTACATACATAAAATGTAAACAGAAATAGCAAATCATACTAATGACAACTAAATGGAATAACATGAAATGCTCACTGGATGGCACAAAGTTAAATTAGTCAATAATGTAAACAGTTCTCTTTATTATTAAAAGGAAAAGGAAGAAAAGGGCCTTAAGGCAGCCTTTAGCACAGCACATAGTTCCTAAAATTCAATCACAAATAAAATAAAAACATCCATTCATTCAACAAATAAATATGAAAAATTCTTAATAATTAAGGTATAGCTGATGTGTTTAAAAAGCAGTCTCTTACATTCAAAGAATTTAAAGTCTAGTAAATGGGCATAGATAAGCAAGCAAAATTAAATTACAGTGGGCTGTAAAAAGTATAGAAAGGCGGAAAATATCCCATTTCCTAAATACAAGACAGGTCCTTTTCACTTTAGATCTTGATTACCATAAATCATCCAATCCACCTAGCCTCACTCTCTCTTCTTTTCTTCTCTCCTACCAAATTAATCTTTCCAAGACACACATAATGAAAAGGAAAAAAAAATCTCCCTTTCCAGAAACTTACAAAATCTCCCTCTCAAATCAGGCTCAAACTTCAATCTAACAATTTCTTAGGCCACAGATCTTCAAAAGTTACTAAAAGAATGTCTATGATGGCATATGTAACTTTATAATACATATGTAATATTACAACTTTATTTGTTTTCAAAATATTAATGACAAAATAAAGCTTGACAAAATCCTCTCAGCTGGTTGGAATATGGTTTTAAAAACCTATGAAACATCATCGATCAAAATCTGGCTCCCAATCCTTCTCATTTCTATCACTATTTCAGGACTTCATCTCTCTTGAGTATATAACCTTAGTAACTGCCTCCAATCTTCGCCTCTTAAAAATCCTACTTTCAAAGAATTTAGCAGTGTTAAAAAGTTAACGAAGAAAGTATGAAGGCTGAGTGTGATGGCTCACAACTGTAATCCTAGCACTCTGGGAGCCCAAAGCAGATGAAACACCTGAGCTCTAGAATTTGAGACCAACCTGACCAAAGTGAGATCCCTAGGGCGGCGCCTGTGGCTCAAAGGAATAGGGAGCTGGCCCCATATACCAGAGGTGGCAGGTTCAAACCCGGCCCCAGCCAAAGTGAGACCCCTGTCTCTACTAAAAATAGAAAAACTAGCCAGGTACCTGTAGTCCCAGCTACTCAGGAGGCTGAAACAAAAAGACTGCTTGACCCCCAACAGTTTGAGGTTGCTATGAGCTATGATGCCACCGCACTCAACCCCAGAGCAACTGAGTAAAGACAGCCTCCAAAAAAAAAAAAAAATATATATATATATATATACACACACACATACACCCACACATATGTGTGTATCCATCAAAAGGCACCCAATTAAATAAATCATAGCAATATATACAGAACACTACACAATTATTAAAAACAATGGAAAGACAGCTATAACAGTCTTATCAATTAAGCCCTTGATTACCTTTCTAACTTTGGTCACTCCTTAATTCACACATTTTTGCTTTACTGAGTTATTGACAATTCCTTGAAAAAGCCATTAACATTTTATGTCATACCCAAAAATGTTCTGTATGTGTTTCTAGGAAGCTAACTTTGTTCACTAGACTCTTAAATTCCTTGAGAGCAAACTCCATATAAAATCTGTACTATGTCAGGGGCCTGGTAAACATTTGAAATTCTGCTAAATGTTTCAGCTATTATAATTGTGCTAGCCCACAAAGTCAGCACAGAAATACTTGTTAAAGACTATTTAAAAAAGAAAAACCCACATTTTTTCTCTATCTTCCCTCATACATTTCTACTTGCTCCCACCCTCATACTTCCTCAAGTAAAATAAAATTTATCTATTATGTTACTTAGCTTTATCAGGGACTATGTTATATATTCCATCATTAAATCTTTATACCACCACAATGAGGTGGGTATGATTACTCCCATTTTACACATGAAGAAACTAAACCCTAAGATCACATAGTGATAAAGAAGCCAAGCTGTGTTTCGAACCTAAGTGAAGCACACTCCAAACCTCTATTCCAAAAGCCTATGCTCTCTATGCTCTTAACCAGTGCACTATAATGCCTAATATACCTTATTGTGTATCTTTCTCTAAAGTTACAATTATGATAAAATCTGCATGCCTATCTTAGTCCATTTGGCTTAGACTAGGTAATCTATAAATAACAGAAATCTACTGCTCGCAGTTCTAGAGGCTAGAAAGATCAAGGAGCCAACAGGTTAGGTGTCTGGTCAGGGCATGCTTTTTATTTCACAGATGTTATTTATTTTCTAGCTATGTCCTCTTACGGCTAAAGAGGCAAACAAGCTACCTGGGGCCTCTTTTATAAGGGCACTAATCTTTTCATGAAGGCTTCACCCTCATGACCTATTTGCCTCCCAAAGCCCCTACCTCCTAATACCATCACACTGGCGACTAGGCTTCAACATATGAAGTAGGGTAGGGGTGACAAACATTCAGACAATAGCAATGCCCCCCCCCTTTTAAGAGTGGGACAAGCTTTCACAGTTTCTTGTAAGGATATTTATCTATAAGATAGAGGTAACGTTAAAACATGGTATATGGTAGGCATATAAAAATGTATTATGAATGTAGTTGCTGTTATTCTATTTAAGATAGAACAATTTCCTCTAGAGTTGCATAAGAGGAACTTCTCAAATTGCTGCCTTAGCTCAAAACACCCCACTCAATCCTTAAATATATCTGGAAAAGGATACACACATGACTCTTCAAGTCATTTCTCAAACCTCTACGAACCAATTCATAAGCTTCTTCCTTTTTTCCCAAACAGTTCAGTGTTAATCCTTTCATAGCCAGGGTTTCTATTTTTAAAAACAAAGAAAAAGAAATAATAAAAAAAGGAATTAAACATTAAAAATAATAACAAAAGATAACTATAATCTCAAAAACAAACACTATACCACCCTGAGAATTAAAATTTTCAAGGAGATTACTGAGACATTTTCCAAGTTTGTGAAGATTAAAAATATTTCTAGACTATTTTCAGGAGCTCTCCTAGATTAAAAAAATATATAAAATGTATGTACATCTGATTAGAAAGAAATCCAGTAATTCATATTCTAAGAAGATATACTCTATCACTATTCTTTCCAGGGGATGACCTTATATAATCACTTCATTAAAATATGAGAAATGTTATCTTGAAAACAGACAATTTATGTGAACCTAAGTTATGTCAAATTCACTCTACAATGATTAAAACATACACATAAATTGCCTACATTTCTGGCTTTCTTAAATTTATTTTAAAATGATTCTTTGAGATTACTATTACCTATAGGAGCAACAGAAGTAGTCAGAAATCTGTCATTAGCAATCAACAGATTAAAAGAGAGATTCAAGGGAAACATTAAGTTTTTAGAAAAGAAGAAAAAAGTTCTCTAATTTTATGGGTATTTTACAAAGCATAAACAAGAAATAGTCATTATGATTTATTGGTCTTACTTTTAGGGCCAAAATTTAGAATTTACAGAAAAATTAATCAGATATAGAAATAAGGATTAAAGAGATAATCCTGAGGAAGAGTCAACACGTACTGTTTCAAAATACATTCAGGGAAATCATGACATTTCATATGCAACATGATTTTGGATGTGTTCAAATGTGAGGGGAAATTACATTTTAGAAACAGTGAAATAAGATGGGGAAAACTGCATCATTTTAGAAATAATAAATTTTGGTATTCTTTGGTACTAAAAACCTCTTATCATGATTACATTACTAAATGTCACATTACCAGTATTGCCCACTTTAGAAATGAACATAAAACAAAAACAACCTAGTATCCAGCTGGCCAGCAAAAAAAAGATATTTAACAAGGAAAAGAAGAAAAATTTAGAAAATTTTACCTCTACTATTTTTATTTCCAAACAATTGCAGTGAAAGCATAAAGTGCAACTTGGTGAAAGTAAAAAGTATATTGTGGCAGGCGGGGTGGCTCACGCCTGTAATCCTAGCACTTTGGGAGGCTGAGGTGGGTGGATTGCTTGGCCTCACAAATTGTCAGCCTGAACAAAAGCAAGACCCGAGTCTCTACTAAAAATAAAAAAACTAGGCTCAGCACCTGTGGCTCAAGTGGCTAAGGCGCCAGCCACATACACCCAAGGTGGCAGGTTCAAATCCAGCCTGGGCCTGCCAAACAACAATGATGGCACAACAATGATGGCTGCAACCAAAAAAAATAGCTGGGCATTGTGGCGGGCACCTGTGGTCCCAGCTACTTGGGAGGCTGAAGCAGGAGACTCGCTTGAGCCCAGGACTTGGAGGTTGCTGTGAGCTGTGATGCCATAGCACTCTACCCAGGCGGACAGCTTGAGGCTCTGTCTCAAAAAAAAAAAAAAAGAAAAGAAAAAGAAAAACTAAGCCAAGAGGATCACTTCAGCCCGAGTTGGAGGTTGCTGTGAGCTATGACACCACAGCACTCTACCCAGGGCAACAGCTTGAGACTCAGTCTCAAAAAAAAAAAAAAAAATGTATATTGTACATGTGTGTAAAATAAAATGAAAGCTAACAGAGAACTTTTACTCTCTCTCACTTCTTCAATACAAAGAGCACATTAACAAATTAGTTTTTGAAGAGTCATATTATTTCCTAACTGTACAAATGAGACCTGCAAAAGTTTATTTTTCCTTTGTCTCCTCACCAGTTTAGCAACATACTCTCCCCTTGTCCTACAAACATCTCACCATCCAATTGTCTACCTTTATATAGTAAAAGCTAATAAATTTTCAAACCGTTACAATATATAAATCATGTCTTAAATGTGACTCAGTCTTGAAAAACCAAGATACAATGTAAATACATGATAGTTCATAAGCAAAGGAGCAAATGGTCACTTTCTGAATAAGCTTAATGTCAAGCATAAAACTAAACTTTTCTCCTAACAGAATTTTATTTAAATAAGAATATTGCCCTATGAAGTTCTTTTGCTTTCCCTACAACATAGCTAACTAAATATTAATAGAATAGAATATTAATAGAATATAAATAGAAATCAGAACTCAAGTAGAATTTATTTAAGAAGTTATTTTCTTAACATTAAGTTAAAAAATTCATCTTCTCGCATTACATTTCATCTTCTCACAGGAAGATAAGAGGGTCCAATCCCTCTGAAAAATAGTTAAGGCTGAAAGGAGTCACAAAGCCTAGTAAGAGAAGCCAGGCAAGTATGCAATAAAACCTTATCTACTTGCACTTACCACCATGCTCAGCAAATTTGGGATTTGAAAGGATTTGTTTACAAAATTTCAATCCATTTCTATACTGTTTATGTTCATAACATCTCTGAAAACAAAAAAGAAAATTTTGAGTTTAGCAAGAAATGCAAACAACTTTAAATTAACATTAAACTTTTATTCTGTCAAATACAACAGAATGTTATTTTCATATTCTTCTAAATCTCACTGAAGTGCCACTAAAATAAATTAAAAGTTCAAATACAGAAAGTAAAAGAAAGAAAGAAGACAAATATAGATTAGAAAGAAAAACATAAGTTCACTCCAAAAGGCTCAACAACTGAGTGATGCAGAAAATGAAAACAGAAAAATAACAGGTATAGAATTATACTTTATTTTTTTTTATTGTTGGGGATTCATTGAGGGTACAAGAAACCAGGTTACACTGATTGCATTTGTTGGGTAAAGTCCCTCTTATAATTGTGGGAAATAAATAACCTTTTTTAACAGAAGCCAAGAAACTTTCAAGGTAAAAGAAACAAGTATATGTTAAATAAACAAAAAAAAAAAAAGAGACACACCATGGCACATCATCATAAATTTCAAATTCTGAGAATAAGAAAAGCCCTTTAAAAACCTTCTGGAGAGGAATAAAAAAACCAAGTCATATAAAAATGATTTATAATTAGAATGGCACTGAACTTTTATTCCAAAGTTAAAATGAAATACTATTCAAAGCTAGAAGATGAATATGCAGCCTTCGAAATTCAGAATTAAAATTGTTTCAACCTATAATTCTTTAACCAGTCAAGGATAGGTGGCCCCTATATCCATGAGTTCCACCAAACTCAGAGGGAAACCATTCAAGAAAAAAAACTCCATCTGCACTGAATATATACACTTTTTTTCTTGTCACTGTCCTCTAAACCAGCTGTCCCCAATCTTTTGGGCAAAAGGGACCAGTTTCATGGCAGAAAATTTAGGATGGTTCAAGCCCACTACATTTATTCTGTACTTTATTTCTATTATTATTACATTGCAACATATAATGAAGTAATTAACAACTCACCATAATGTAGAATCAGTGGGAGCCCTGAGCTTGTTTTCCTCCAACTAGGATAGTACCATTTCTAGGTGAAGGGAGACAATGACACCTGAAGTGTGTTGCTTATGTCCAGTCTATTATGTATTCTCATTTTAGTTGCTGTCACTGCAGAAAACTGCTTCACAAAGATAGGATGTTGGAAATAGAAGCAGGCTCTTCAGTGATTTTGTGGCAACCTCAGGATATTCCTCCTTGATTTTAATCCAGAACATATGGAGATTTGAAATTATCTCAAACAGACCTTTAAGGGAACTATCATTTGCAATATCAAGCAGGGGACCTTCTAGCATGAAGTCAATTCACCTAGCTTACTCACAAATGGGTTGTGGATCCATTCCTTCCCACTTTGAGGATCTTTTGTGGTTGAGGAATAATGCTCAAACTCTTGAGAAAGCTGAGATACGTGATCATGCACCAGCTGGGAGAAAGGCGGCCCTGGCTCAGTCTCTTTCAAAATCTCTGCTAATGTTTGAAAAATGTCAACAAACCCAATGTCACTCGTTGCCCCCATAATTCCAATTTGGCAACTTTATCTGTATGAAGACTTGAACACAGCTGTCATTCTCCCTCAAATGATAGAATTGAGGGCGGCATCTGAGGCTCAGTGGAATAGGGCACCGGCCCCATGGAGGGGGTGGGTTCAAACCCAGCCCCAGCCCAAAAAAAAAAGATAGAATTGAGTTTGTCTAACATGTAGAATGTGTTACACAAGTAAGCAAGTTCTGAGACTCATTCTGTATCACTGAAATGTGCTGCCAGTGGTGACTGATTTTCTAAAAGAAATCCCTGGAGTGGCTCTTGCAACCAAAAACTCTGGCCAGTGATATACCTTTAGAAAGCCATCTTGCTTCTGTGCATGAGAGAAGATATGTGTTCTGCAGCCATCTCTTCTCAGAGCTGCACAGACATGCAAGGCCATGTACTTTAATGTAGTTGATGATTTTAATCACATCCCTGCAAAATGTTGTTTACTTCAGGTGACAATTATTGGCTAGCTAGTATTTCTCTATGGATAAGACAGTATACCTATTCACATTCAGACATGACCTCCCTGACCAAGTAGTGAAAAACCAGAAAACTGTCCAGTCATGGCAGCAACTCTGTCAATGCACATACCAACACAAAATGCCCAATTCAGTTTTCCTGACATGTAATCATTCAAACACTTAAATAGTTCTGCAGCTGTGGTGGTGGCTGGCAATAAAAGTACACATAACATATCCTCATGCACATCCTCCTGAAAAATACATCCCAGAAAAATAAGTATTGTTGCCTTAATGCCAATACTGGAAGAGTCATCAACCTGGACTGCATACCACAGTGACTCATTAATCCTCTCTATCCTTTTACACCGCAGCCTCTCTTAAAAGTTCTCAGCATATGCACTTAGCAGTAAGCAGGATCAACTCTTCTCTAACAGTAAAGGGCTTCTTAGCTTTCACAATGTGACTAGCCACTAAGGTTGATGCTCTTAAGTCAGGTACGTGGCAAGCTCATAAACTGGTGGTCTTTAATTTTTGTTTCTGTTTTTCATATTCGTGTTTTTTCTTCTGAAAAACTCCAAAGGTTTCGTGTGGTTAAACAGTTTTAAAGGTGTCAGGGCTTCACTGGATAGCTGGTCGCCACTATACATTAAGCAGGTTTAAAGAACACAAAACCACACCCACTGCAATGAACCAGTAATTTAAATTTAAATCCTTGGTATTTTCTTTTAAATGCAGCTTTCATTTTGCTGGCAGTCTTAACTCTTCTGCTGCCTCATCATTGGGTCTTTCTCCCTTTTCAAAGAAGCTCTCCAGAAATATTTGTTTTATACTCATTTTTGCTAGTATTAGCTTGTGCACTTACCACAACTGTGACTGAGATAAGAGAACAGTGAGGGGAAAGAAGCACAGACAGAAGTGGCAAATAAAATAAGCGGGACACGTGCAGACTAAAATAAGCGTCGGATTCTGACTGAAAGCCTTCATCAGATGTGGCTGTACAATTAAAGTACATCAACTTGCTTGCCATTATAAAGCCTGCCACAAGATGCACCTTAATTGTCACTTGCCACTCACTTACAGAGTTTTGATAAATCTGGAAGCAACTGATTTATTATAGTCTCTATGCTGCAGACCTCTCTGCTAGTCATAGTCTATATTTGCAGCCACTTCTGAGCGCTAGCATCAACACCTCGGCTCCACCTCAGATTATCAGGCATTAGATTCTCATAAAGAGCCCACACACTAGATCTCTCACATCTCCAGTTTACATGAGTGTATGCACTCCTATGATAAACGAATGCTGCCCCTGATCTGACAGGAAGCAGAATCAAGCAGTGATGCTAGCAATAGGGAACAGCTGCAAACACAGATGAAGCTTCACTGGCTTGCTCACTTCCTACTGTGCAGACTGAGGTGGGGAGGGGACTATAGCCCTAAACAACACAGTATAGGGGCCGGGCGCGGTGGCTCATGCCTGTAATCCCACTTTGGAGGCTGAGGTGTGTGGACTGCCTAAGCTCACAGGTTCAAGACCAGCCTAAGCCAGAACGAGATCCCATCTCTAAAAACTAGCCAGGTGGCTCAGTGCCCAAAGCTCAGTGGCTAGGGCACAGGCCACATACGAGGCTGGCGGGTTCAAACCCAGCCCGGACCTGCTAAACAACAATGACAACTACAACAACAACAACAAAAGCAGGGCGTTGTGGCAGGTACCTGTAGTCCCAGCTACTTGGCAGGTTAAGGCAAGAGAATTGCTTAAGCCCAAGAGTTTGAAGTTTGAGGTTGCTGTGAGGTATGATGCTACAGCACTCTACCAAGGGCAACATAGTACGACTCTGTCTCAAAAAATAAAAATAAAAATAAAAAATAGCCAGGCATTGTGGTGGGTGCCTGTAGTTCCAGCTACTTGGGAGGCTGAGGCAAAAGGATCGCTTGAACCCAAGAGTTTGAGGTTGCTGTGATCTGTGAGCTAAGATGCCACGGCACTCTACCAAGGGTGACCAAGTGAGACTCTGTCTCAAAAAAAACAAAAAAGCACCCACAGAATAACAACTATTTACACAGAATTTACATTGTATTAGGTACTTCAAGTAATTTTGAGGTTGATTCACAGTGTTTTCTAACAGGTACTTGAGCATCCCTGGATTTTAGCATCTGAGGGAAGTCTTAGAACCAATCCCCCATGATACCCAGAACAAGAAGAGTATGAGTAAAATGACATTTTATGGTTTGAAGAAACCTAAATTTTTATCTACATGTACTCTTCCTTAAGAAGCTATTAAAGCAATTAAAATAAATTTTTAGAAAGAATATATGAAATTCAGTAAATAAGGACTCCAGCTAATACAGAAAAAAGGATAAGAGAATAGCCACTCCAAAGTGGAAATGGAAGCCAACAGCTGCCATAGGATATATTTCTGGCAAGAGTAAAACCGGAACTGTTGTGCTTGACAATATGAAAAATATTATTTATAAGCACATGACACAAATATAGGCACATTTGGGAAAAATGAGCAGTAAGTCTACAGAAAACCAGGCAACTGACTAAATGAAATAGGCATTAACTTTAAGAAAAACAAAGGCTTGTCTAAGAAAGAATGTGTTAATCAGTGTAATATTTGTCTTAATAGTGACATGCATAGTTATAAAATGTAAATATTCAGAACAAGTTCATCAAAAAATGTGATTTAACTATTTTGGGAAAATGAGGAAAATGAAAGTGTGCAAATGTGTAAATGAGGAGTCTGAGTCCTTATTTTCAATAACCAGAAGTCAACAAATGTCTAAAAGTCAGGTATCAAGAAATAGTAACGTGAGCCAGGTGTGGTGGCTCACACCTATAATCCTAGCACTCTGGGAGGTCGAGGTGGGTAGACTGCCTGAGCTCACAGGTGGGAGACCAGCCTGAGTCAAAGTGAAATCTCATCTCTAAAAACAGTCAGGCATTGTGGCAGGTGTTGTAGTCCCAGTTACTTGGAAGACTGAGGCAAGATAATTGCTGGAGTCTAAGAGTTTGAGGTTGCTGTGAGCTATGACTCCATAGTACTCTACCAAGGGTGACAAAGTGAAACTGTCTCAAAAAAAAAGAAAAAAAAGAAATAGTGACATATTTTTTAGCAACAAGAAGGCAAATGCCAGAGAATAGAAAGGACTGGGGTTGCTTGATCTGAGATTGAAAGGCAAGGGGCAGAATAAACTAGGAAACATATTTTTCATTATAAACCTTTTAGTGCTAGATATCAACATTTGCTTTCATAATAAAAATTATTTTTAAGGCTGGATGCTGTGGCTCACACCTGTAATCCTAACACTTTGGGAGGCCAAGGCGGGTGGGATCACCCGAGCTCAGGAGTTTGAGACCACTTAAGCAAGAGTGAGACCCTGTCTCTAAAAATAGCTGGGCATTGTGGTAGGCGCCTACAGTCCCAAATACTTACGAGGCTGAGGCAAAAGAATCACTTAAGCCCAAGAGTTTAAGGTTATCGCTGAGTTCTGACACCATGGCACTCTACCGAAGGCAACAAAGTGAGACTACTTCTCAAAAAAAAAGAAAAGAAAAAATATATATATAAATTTTTATGTATAAAATATATAGTCTCACTTTATTGCCCTCGGTAGAATGCCATTGTGTCACAGCTCACAGCAACCTCCAATTCCTGGGCTTAGGCGATTCTCTTGCCTCAGCTTCTCAAGTAGCTGGGACTACAGGCACCCGCCACAATGCCCAGCTATTTTTTTGTTGCAGTTCAGCCAGGCCGGGTTTGAACCTGCCACCCTCAGTATATGGGGCTGGGTTTGAACCTACCACCCTCAGTATATGATGCCAGTGCCCTACCCACTGAGCCAGAGGCGCTGCCCAGAAAAAAATATTTAGAAAGTACTGTATTTACTGCACAAAAAAAACTGCACCTAAAAGATATAATAATAAAAGAATTCATAAATTTAAATTTTGTCAAATATTTAAATGAATTTTATTCACTTTTGAAGCAATAAATTCGAAATCTGGGAGGGACAGTTAATCTAAGTCATAATAAAATCATAGTAAAAAATGTATAACAGGCTGGGGACAGCTGGTTCATACCTGTTATCCCAGCACTTTGGAAGGCAGAGATGGGAGGATGCCTGGAGCCCAGGAGGCTGCCCTGAGCTATGATCTTGTACTACACTTTAGCCTGGGTGCCAGAGTGAGACCCTGTCTCTTTTAAACTGAATGCATAGAAACAATAAAAATATAAGATTTTGGCTCAGCACCTGTGGCTCAAGTGGCTAAGGCGCCAGCCACATATACCTGAGCTGGCGGGTTCCAATCCAGCTCGGGCCCGCCAAACAATGAGGGCTGCAACCAAAAATTAGCTGGGTGTTGTAGCGGGTGCCTATAGTCCCAGCTACTTGGAAGGCTGAGGCAGGAGACTCACTTAAGCCCAGGAGTTGGAGGTTGCTGTGAGCTGTGATGCCACAGCACTCTACCCAGGGCAACACTTGAGGCTCTGTCTCAAAAAATAATAATAATAGTAAGATTTTATATCAGACTACAGAGTTTCTCTATAACCAACTATGTACCTATCATCTCTACTTTGTTGATTTTTATCTCAAACCTTAAACATATCCAAAAACAACTGATTTTCTTCCCCAAAACTTAATCTTCACCACCACCATCTCATGCCCTCCCCTCAATTCATTCAGATAATTAAGAAAAAAGCCTAATCATCTTTGGTGCCTCTCCTGCCCTCACACTTCTATCCTCTAATACTGCAGTCCTTAACCTCCAGGCTACAGATTGGCACCGCCTGTGGCCTGTTATGAATTGGTGGAGCAACAGGCAAGCTTCATCTGTATTTGCAGCTGCTCCCCATGGCTCCAATAGCTGCCTGAGCTCCACCTCCTGTCACATCAGGGGCAATATTAGATTCAAAGGAACCCAAACCCTACTGTAAACTGTCATGCAAGGGATCTTGGTTGCATGCGCCTATGAGAATCCGTGGCCTAAAAATCTGAGGTGGAGCTGAGGACATAAGCAACACACTTCAGATGTCACTGTCTCCATCACTTCCAGATGGGACCATCTAGTTACAGGAAAAAAAGCTTCCACTGATTCCGTATTCTGGAAAGTTGCAGAATTATTTCATTATATATCACAAGGTGATAGTAATAGAAATAAAGTGCACAACAAATATAATGGGCTTGAATCATCCCAAACCATCCCCCCAACCATCAAATTTGTGAAAACATTTTCTTCCATGAAACCAGTCCCTGGTTGGAAATCAGTGGTCTAGTAGGTCCCAGTTTCTCTACAATAGCTTCGTAGCTGATGCACACATTTTCTACATCCCCCACAATCAACTACATACTCAACAGGCACAGTGATTTGCAGAGTAAGAGGAGAGAGCAGAAGCAGTCACTTGGGAACTAATACTAGCCAAAGAAACATAGTAAGAGTAAGCACTAAGTGCAGTGTTCCTATTAGCAGAAAGCCTAAAAATAATTTGGTTTTCTCTAATAATTATAACAAGAGTAAAAGGCATTAAAGGAAGTTATGGTGTAAAGAGTAACATAATTAGGAGCCAGGCGTGCTGGCTCACACCTGTAATCCTAGCATTCTAGGAGGCAAAGGCAGGATTGCCTGAGCTCATAGGTTCAAGACCAATCTGAACCAGAGCAAGACCACGTCTCCTAAAACTAGTGGGTGCCTATAGTCCCACCTACTTGGGAGGAGGAGGCAAGAGAATCACTTGAGCCCAAGAGTTTGAGGTTGCTGTGAGCTATGACACCCCAGTACTCTACTGAGGGCAACAAAGTGAGACCCTGTCTCAAAATAAATAAATAAATAAAATAAAGGATTGCTCTTGAATTGTTGCTTTTTCCTGAAACAAAATACATACAAACAAGAACTTGAGTATCATAGTTCATAAAGCCATCATTTACTTTCTGAAAATTTATTTTTTTTTTTTGAGACAGAGCCTCAAGCTGTCCCCTGGGTAGAGTGCTGTGACAGCACAGCTCACAGCAACCTCCAACTCCTGGGCTCAAGCAAGTCTCCTGCCTCCGTCTTCCAAGTAGCTGGGACCATAGGCGGCTGCCACAACGCCTGGCTATTTTTTTTTTGGTTGCAGCCATCATTGTTGTTTGGTGGGCCCAGGCTGAATTCGAACCTGTCACCTTAGGTGTATGTGGCTGGTGCCTTAGCTACTTGAGCCACAGGCGCAGAGCCTGAAAATTTATTTCTATAAAACTGCAGTTAGGTGACTACCATTTTTGGCATGGGGCTGAACATACCCTCCCCCACAAACAAAACTGAACAAAATATATGAAATAACTGTTCAGCAGGTGGTATGAGATTGTGAACAGTGAGAGAGGAAAAGAAACAAGGTGAGCTCCAGAAGTGCCAATGCTTTACACCTGGGAGCACTTTCTAGCTCACAGCACAAGAAGAAGGATGCCAATCAGAGTTCTCTAGTCCACAGAGTTAAGGGACAAAGACTGATGTTCAGGCTGGGAGCAGTGGCTCATGTCCTTAATCCTAACACTTTGGGAGACTGAGGCAGGTGGATTGCCTGAGCTCAGGAGTTTGAGACCAGCCAAAGTAAGAACAAAACTCCCTCTCTAAAAATAGCCAGGCATTGTAGCAGGTATCTGTAGTCCTAGCTACTTAGGAGGCCAAGGCAAGGGGATCTCATCAATCCCAAAAGACTGAGGTTGCCGTGAGCTATGATTCCGCAGCACTCTACCCCAGACTACAAAGTGAGACAAAATCTGTCTCAAAAAAAAAAAAAAAATTGATGTTCAATGAGGCTGAGGTACTCTGCAAGGAATAGTACTGAAAATGATGGCTACTCCCTGAGAAAGAGATCCAGAAATCTACATAGGTTCCCATGTATTTGTTGTTGAAAACTGTTGTTGAGTACTAAGTTTTGCCTATGTAGGGTGAAACCTCAGGGGGCCAAAGAATGAATAACAAAGAAGCAATAAGTTTAACCACCCTCATAGCCCAACATGGTACCCTTAGTTCCAAAGAGCCAGAATGAAGCATCACTAAATTGTTGCAGAACTCAGTAAATACTCCAAAAACATCACGCATTATGCCTAAGTAGTAGACTAGCGTAACTTGTCCCAGAGTGTCACTCTTCTTAGACTCACCTTAATGAAGCCTCAAAAAGGACCAGATTGATAGGCAATACTTTCACTGTCTACCACAATGAAGTCCAACACTGTTTAAAGAGAGTTAAATCCAGTAAAATAATATAAAATCAACAATGTATTAAATCCAATAAAAATTGTTAGATGAGGCTTGGCACCTGTAGCTCAGTGGCTAGGGCGCCGGCCACATACACCAGAGCTGGCGGGTTTGAACCAGCCCAGGCCTACCAAACAACAATGACAATTACAACCCAAAAAAAAAAAAAAAAAAAGCTGGGCATTGTGGCAGGCGCCCATAGTCCCAGCTACTGGGGAGGCTGAGGCAAAAGAATCGCTTAACCCCACAAGTTGGAGGTTGCTGTGAGCCGTGATCGCTACAGCACTCTACCCAGGGTGACAGCTTGAGGCTCTGTCTCAAAAA
>CAUYQV010103483.1:0-86589 GCA_963574575.1 Galagoides demidoff | reverse complement strand
ACCACTCTAGTCAGGGTGCCAGAGAGAGACTATCAAAAGAAAAGAAAAGAAAAGACAGAAAGAAAAGTATTTAGAAAAACATAGTATTCTTTTCTTTCCTCTAGTAATTCCTTATCTGAAAGGGTATTACCCAGCAACTTTAATCTGCTATGTATTTTTTAAAAATCTTACCATTTTTGAGGTTTGTCTTACAGGGGTACAGGAGAAACTCTCTAAGAGTAGAATCAGAACATTTTGAAACAATAACTGAGAAAATTACATGAGGGCTGGGTTTACCAGTTTGATGGAAGTATTTCGGATTGCATGTGAAAACCCCACACTGTACCGCAGAAGTGCATTAATGTACATAGTTACCATTCAATAAAAAAAAAAAAAAAGAAAAAGAATCCCAAGATAGTGATAGAAAAACATTAAACCAAGCTCAGGGCCTTTCTGAGCATGACTGCACAGTTGCACACTCACAGACCTGGCTGTGCGTAGGAACAGGTAAGCCACCACTGACCATTAGCCTCCACAGTGAGAAGGCACTGGACAGTTGAAATTAGGGGTACAATGAGCAGTTTTACTTAAATCACTGACTGCTCAGAAGGAGTGCATTGGAAGGGGATTTGGTGGGGTCAGTGGGGTTGGCAGGAAAGGGGATCAAGATGAGGACTCTATCTGGAGGAGGCTGCTGTCATCTCCAGAAGAGGCAGTGGTAGATAGAAATGAGATCTGGCACTGGGGCACGGATGGTCAGATCTAGCATCTTTTGGAGGTAGAGAGCTCAGGTCTTGCTGTTGGATGAGATGGAGCTCGTGGGACATCTCCTAAGTTTCTAGTCTGGGTTGTTGGGTGAATGCTAACTCCATTTGCTATTATAGGAAGGACTAAGGAAGAGATAGTTTGTGGGGGGAAAAAAATAACACCGGAGTGTTGGAACTCATGTTAAATTCAACAAGCATATCACACATCCAAGCAGGGATAGTAAATAGGCAGTGTGAGGCAGAGGGAGTGGTAAGGACCAGAGGTCCAATTTGTCTCAGTATATGGATGGTATGAACAAGCCCTGTTCAATAAAGAATGTGCACACATGCATTTGATATTCACCCAAACACGCTGTGCTATCATGCTAAGTCCCAGCTCTGCCACTTACCAGTTATGTGCCCTTGGACACATTTCTCCATTTCTTTGAAGCCATAAAATAAGAATAAACACACACACACATCCCCTAGGGCGGCTGTGGGGATTTAATAGAATTATGTGTATAATGCCTAGCGCAGTGTCTGTCAAGTAGAAAGGACTATATCAATAGTTGCTATTATTAATATTAATGCAGATCAGTTTATCTGTAAGACAAGATCAGTCATCCGGGGAATATTATGCTTATGGAAGTTTAGTATTCTAACAGAATGGTTCAAGCTGTGCAGACTGGACGAAGTGTCGGGCTCCCTTCCCCCTTCTTCCTTTCTGACTACAATTAAAGGCAGAGTAGGTTAAGGGACCAGGGGCTTGCATAAACTTCCCTTTATTTTCCTCTTTTTTATCTTCCACACAATTGCTACAAAATACCTCTGTTGTGCTCACTTATTTTTCTTGATCATGGGGTTTTGATGTCCTGGCTAAGAATCCAGATCACCTGGATTCTTAAAATAAAATTAAGCTAAATAAGATTGTTAAAAGCCAGAAGCAATCTTACCTCTATTGAGTATGAGATAATCAGGATATCTGAGATGTGACATAGAGGTGCTGAGTATGTTTTCTTTTTTTAATTTTTAATTATTATGAGTATGTAATAGTATATATTTATGGGGCCTGTGAGACTTTGATACAGTCATACAGTGTGTATTTTTTTTTTTTTTTAAGACAGAGTCTCGCTGTGTCACCCTGGGTAGAGTGCCATGGTGTCACACACAGCTCACAGCAACCTCAAACTCTTGGGCTTAAGTGAGTCTCTTACCTTAACCTCCCAAGTAGCTGGGACTGCAGGTGCTCGCCACAACACCCGGCTATTTTGTTGTTGTTGTTGTAGTTGTCATTGTTTGGCAGGCCAGGGCCAGGTTTGAACCCACCAGCCCCAGTGTATGCGGCCAGTGCCCCAGCTGCTGAGCCACAGGCACCGAACCCACGCAGTATGTATTAATCACATCAGGGTGACTGCAGGACGCATCACCTCAAAGAAATGTATAATTGTGGTAGGAATGTTCCAATTACACTCTTTTACTTATTTTAAAGTATACAATAACCTTTTTTTGACTGTAGTCTAATTGTGTTGAGACCCAAGAAACTGAGACATCATGAACCAGGCAGAGAGGCTAAATCTCATTCTTTGGAGGAGGCTGGAGACCCCCTGACCCTGCCAGCTGAGGACCAGCGGGGTCACCCAGCCCTCCCACTGTGTGGCCTCTGACAGACACACGTGCAACCATCTGCTGATCTTCATTGCTTAAATTACAAAAGGTACTAAAAAGTACAGACAGTGATAAACACAAATGCTCCATACAGATCTTTGCTTCATAGGTTATTAAAAATTAAAAGAAATAAACATAAATAAAATTGAAGTCCCTCCACCCATCCTTTCCCTCCAGGAGGAGATAGGATTTCAAAATTGTGCACTTCCTCTTAACAAACTGTGTTTTCTGTTTTTACTAGATGTGTATGGGTTTTGGAAGCGATACATATTTTTGTTTTGTGTTGGAACATTTACATATGTATTTTTATGATTTATATTTACAAAATTTCTTACAATTTGCTTTGTCGTTTCGTATCATTAGTAAGTATGCCTAGCACATTAATTTTAAGTGCTAGTTATCATCTTTCATGTTCACATTTTATGTATTTCCGTATTGTTGCATGGATTGTTTTTCTTTTTCCTTTCTTCCTCCCTCTCTCCCTTATTTCCTTCTTTTCACTTCTTACAAACAATGCTGGCTCGACCACCCTGGGCATAACAGCTTGGACACACCTGCAGTGTGTCTCGGGGCATTGCTAGCAGTGGAGTTACAGGACTGTGAAGCAGACTCATGTTAGTAAACCCCAAAGATGGTCCAGCCTAGGCCCTGTCACTCACTACACAAAGAACCAGTTATTGAGGCAATGAGGTTGCCAGGGATCATTAATGTGAAAGATGTCTGAGAGAAAACAGGAGAAATGGTCTCCCTGACCAAGGGAGCGGCTTCTATAGCAGCTTGTGGAAGGGGATCAGGTGTGTGGAGTTTGAAGTCCTAGGATCTTCCGGGTATTCAAGAGCCACTGTTGGTGATGGGTGGGGAGGCCTGTGGTTAGTTAAGTCTTCTTGTTGGGCTTACCCTAGAGCAGGGGTTACATTGCAAGACTGATAAACATTCACCTTACCCATTACCAGATACCATCGTCGGCCTTTCCTAGGTGGTTTCCCTGGTCTACGTTGCCACCAGTGATGTATGGAAGTTCTTGTTTCTCTACAGTCTCACAAATCTTATCTCGTTACCAGTCTGCTGAGTGGAAAGTCCTCGTTGCCTTAGTTTTATTACTCTGATTCCTAGTGGGATGCACATCTTTCCAGATACTCCTTTTGCAATGTTGCCCTGGATAGGTTTTTATTACATGTTGCCAAGTATCAGTCCTAACAGATGCTGGCCCTTTTTAGTGGTGTTAACTGGATCACCAGGTGTTGCCTTGGGAGCTCAAAAAGCGTAAGGTGGGATGAAGATAAGAAGAGAGGGTGCCTCAAAGATCAAGCTTCATCAGCTTCCCAATTTTACCCAGGCATGTTAAGAACTCTTACAATTCAATGTTGTACTTAATTGCTCAAGACCAAACCTATCAGAGCCATATGTCTCCAGGTTTGGATCTGTTTTATTCTGAATGTGGATCCTCCTCACCTCTCACCTCCTTGTGGATGGTGAAAAATCTACTTAGAGGAACCCTCTGAGGGTGGGTATCCTGCTCCAGACTTCTAGAGAGTTAGTCTGGACTTAACAGAATTCTCTACACAGCTCAATCCCGCAAACATTTATTGGGTACCTACTATGAACAACACACTGTGTTTTCCATCAAATAAGACTTATTTCCTTTGAGGGCCAATTAACAAAGTGATTAAAGAAAGGAACAGATGTGTCCTGCTCACCTCTCTCTCCTCAGAAGCTCAGAACCTTAAGAAGTGACAGTTCCTTCCCAGCTCCTCAGCCCAAGTTGACCCTAGAGCCCCATCAACTGAGCCACCAGCTAAGGTCCTAAGGTCCTCAACTCTTCAGTCTGCTGTCCTGCACACCTGACCATCCCCTTTCCCAAGATCCACCCCAGGTGTCATCCTGCCTGTCTCTGCTCATCTTCAGGAGAGCTCCTGATATTGCCTTTAACTGCATTTGGGTGTTAAAAAAAACACAGATGGCTTTGTGGTTCCAGGCTAATTGCAGCATATTTATCTGATAAGTAATTCTCATTATGTGCTCATCAAACCATTATGGAAACAAGTAGCAGCTCCATCCTTGTCCCTGTCATGTCTGGTTAATAAAAAATAGGGGGAAAAAACCTAAAGAGAGGAAAATTGCTAAGCTTAGAGTGGTTTGGGGACCAGGAGGCAGGAGGTGAAAAGGAAAGAGCACTTCCTTCCTGGCAGTTAGGACGGCTCCAGGCCCAAATGGCTGTGCATGCCAAGGGGAGTTTTTATCTCTACGTAGGAATCGAGGCTCCCCAAACCCAGGGGGAGCAGGGAGAGCTGACTGTCCAGTGCCAGCCATTTTCCCCTTTGCATGTGGCCTCCTGCCACATGAACCTCCTGGGACGGACTCTGCTCTTGCACTTGGGATGGTGCATGTGCTATTGTGTGGCTTTTGCTCTGACTACTGTAGCTCCCTAGACTTCCCAGCATGGGACCTAATCCAACCTGGAGGTTAAGAGTGCAGGCAGAAGATGGACCATGCAGGTTCCATCCCTGGTCCAATCTCAGGTCCACCACCGATTGGCCATGGCCTTACACTGATGGCCTGATCCCTCTGAGTCTCAGTTCAACCAACAATGAAACAAGCGACAGAAGTAGCAACAAGATGCTTCACACAGGGCCCCTGGCCTGGTGCCTGGCTCCGCATGAGCTTTCCATCAGCACTGGTTTCATCTCAGTGCAGCCGTGGAGCTGTTTCAGCACCTCCTGCTCACAGATTACCGTCCTTGCTGGATGGTAAGGTCCATGACAGCAGAGATACGCTGCTCACAGCATAGCCCAACACCTTGCCTGGAGTAGACACTTCCTAAAGTTGTGTTGAATGAGGAAACTGATGGAAATTGACACTGAGAACTGTAGGTACCTTTGGACTTGGGAGGATGGAGCAATGAGTGACCATGACTCTCAAGGGGGAAAGGATGGCATGCCAGGGGGCCATGTATGGTTTATAAAAACCCATACTAGCTACAACCAACCGATTTTGGAACAACACAAGTCACATTAGAAACAAATACAAATAAAGGTTTTGCGAATAAAGATTAAAAACTTCATAAATTCTATCCATTTTCTTTTCTCTTTTCTTTCTTTCGTTCTTTTTTTTTTGACAGAGTCTCACTCTGTTGCCCAGGCTAGAGTGCTATGGCAGCATCAGCTTAGTTCACAGCAACTTCAAACTCCTACGTTCAAGTGATCCTACTGCCTCAGCCTCCTGAGAAGCTGACACTACCGGCACCCACCATAACATCCAGTTAGCATTTTCTATTTTTGGTAGAAATGGGGTCTCACTCTTGCTCAAGCTGGTACTGAACTCCTGAGCTTAAGCAATCCACCTGCCTTGGCCTCCCAGAGTGCTGGGATTATAGGCGTGAGCCACCACACCTGCCCCACTGTCTCATTTTATAGGTGAGGATACTGAGAGTAGGAGGGGAGCACACTGAAGGTTTCATGGTGAGGGACTGCCGGCTGTGAAACCCATTCATCCACTTCTTTATTCATTCATCTAACAACAATTTAATCATCCTGTGTTCAGTTTTGGCTCTTGGGAGCTCCTGAGCTACAGGGTCAAGGCCACAACTACACAGCTGAAGAAGGCCCGAGGGGAGTGGGTGCAGAGTGCTCCTGGAGCATAAGGGCGAGGGGATCCAGCCTCTGAACACGAGGGTGAGTAGGACCTGTCCACTGATGGGGAGCAGGGCACAGTGGGCAGAGATCTAACTCATAGGCACAGAGTCGTAAATCCTCTGAACTAATGGTGTTTGGGGAACTGAGACTCCTGTGGGGTCTCTTGTGCCCATGTCATGTGGGTCGTTCCATGTGCACTGGGGTTGATGGCCTGTGAGGGCTGCAGCCAGGCCTCCCATCCCAGTTTCCCTCACTGGGCTAGACCCACCCACACGGCAGGTGTCTGGCACCTGCTGACACACAGAAGGCCTGGCTCTTGCCTATGTTTCTTTACTATCAGGTAGTAGAGAAGGTAGGCAGAGACAGCCAGGAGTGCCCTCCATGGCTCAGAGGACAGATTCCAACCTTGCAGAGTCGGAGCTGCTACCTCCTTTGTCGTTCACTTTCATTTTTATATTTTCCATCCAGCTCATTCCAGAAAGGACTTGAGTGTCGACACCTTCCCCTGGTGTCCCACTGCAGTAGATCAGATGATGGGAACAGAGCTTGAACCTGAAAGACGCAGGCAGTGGGCTCTCTGCTTCCCTCTCTTCCGCTCACCCACAGGCCTGAACCCACCCTGTCTCCACGTCCAGCTCCCCAGAGTGTGGGGCCTTGGCTGTGAGCTCCCGGGTTTCTCTGCTACCTCCTTTCCGCTCTTCTTGCCGCTCTTTTTCTCTATCCCACCCACCCCACTTCCAGCTCACCATCTCTGCCTATGTGCTGGAAGGCCCCTTACAGTGTAGCTTATGTTGTAATTGAATTCTTTCTGGGGTTCATATTCTTCCTGGAATCACAGCTCCATGTTTGAGGCCAAAGTTCCTTCAGGGCAGTGACCGTCCTGTAAGCCAAAGGGCGCACTAACGTCTACTCCTGGTCCTTATCCTCGGTTTTAGAGGCTGATCAATTAACTTACAGATGCATTTATTTTTTTATTTATTCATCGAATATTTTCCAATGCCATTACCTTTTCCCAGTTGCATCTTATAAACTGAAGCTATTACTGATAATTAGGGGCTGTAAGTCTTCAGACAAGCAAGTACTTCACAATGAGCATAAGAAAAAGAAAATCACCAAAAGAACTAATATCCATTTTCAAAATTCCAGAGCGATTTTTACACATGCCGGTTACCACTGCCATATTCCAAGTGATTTAGTTACCGGTGTAAATGAAGGCTTACAGAGGTAGGCACCTGGTCTTTGGTCTAAGTGACTTTCCCAGAATGAACAACTGGTCATTAGTTAGCAGAGATGGGAATTCAACTTGGGCCCTTTGAACCTCAAACTGGCAGTCTTTTTCCACTAAAAGGGGTGTCTACAAACGTTCATAGACGTTTGAAATCGGCAAAGCCATACGGAAGTAAAGGAAACTACTTCCCTTTGGGCCCTTCTAGTTGCATTAGGCAGAGTTCAGAGCAAACCAGCTCTTATAATCTTCCGACAATTTCTCACCCTTGTATATTGATTTGACAAGTCTCTGGAGGACTTTGCCTCCCAAGGCTCACCCCTGTTCTGAGAGCATTGATAAATGAAGAGGCTTTACGGTCAGAGGCTCACAGACAGCCCAGGGAGGGGAGGCTCCCAACGCCTGGCAAAGCGGGAGGGCAGGGACAGATCTACCCTAGAAAGGGGGTGCTGGGTGCAGCCCTTTTTTGATGGCTGCCAAGGAGTTCCTGGCCAGTGAGCCTATTTCTCCTGTAGGAGGAGGATCTCCGACCCCCAGGGGTGGGAGACACTGGGTCCTGTCTGGGAGGATCCTTGTCTTTGGGAACATTGTCAAGTGCCCAGACCATGTCTCTTAGTCCCGGTCCTCAGCTTCCTTCCCATAGCCCCCCCCCCCAGCTCAGCCCCCACCACCTCCTCAGCACCCTCCCCACCTTCTCCTCCTCAGGGCCATTATCATCCAGGCAGAGCAGAATGGCCGTGGCAGCCTCAGGCGTGGGAGGTTACTTAGAACTACAGGCCTCCATGGCAAGTCCAGGATTCAGGGTTAAGACTGCTCCTGGAGGGAGTGGGCAGAGCTGCTGGACCTCGAGTCCCACAGTTGATTCATCTTGGCCGGTGACTGCAAATCTCACGCACTCCTTTCATACCAGCTTCTACGCATTTAGCCACCAGCTTCACCCTCTGCGGCCCTGCAGGAGGAGCTTTCATGTGCCCATCCTACAGATAAGGAGACAGAGGCTCAGAGATACAAAGCGACCGGCCCAAGGTCACACAGCTAGAAAGTGGCCAGTTGAGGACACCCACCCAGGCTTGCGGGGAGAACAGAAATGCTTTTCCATGTGCTGAGCCTCCTTGAGACGCAGACATTTGTTTTCTCAACTTGCAGCCTTTTCTCTCATCCTCAAGGTAGCCCATGGTTCAGCAGTGAAAGCAGCCATCAGGATAATGTGCTGAATAACGCCTGCATGGTCAGGACTATGCTACATGCTGAGGGGCAGGGGACACCAAAGGCTGGAAGACCCTGGGCCTATCATCCAGGTGCTTACAGTGGGGGGCACTGTGACTGGTTTTTAGGAGACAAGCAGAAGAGCTTTATTAGACACAGGTCTGCTATGCAGGGCACCATGGCCTCTGCCCTCTCCCCAGCTCTAGTGGCCTTTCCCTGAGGCTACCTCTGCCAATTAAAGAAAACTAGTAAAATTGGATTAGGGTAAGACTCTTAGACTTCCCCTTCTTCCCAGATGTAAGTCCCTCAAACTTGTCTAAGGGTGAGTTCTTCAAGGGGAAGACCTTGACACAGGATGTGACGTAAGTTGCTTATTTGCAAGCTTCTAAGCCAAGGAAACCGTTCTGAAGGAAGCCCAGGGAAAGGAAAGAAGTTAATACACGTCCATCAGGCCGTGAGTCAGCAGGCCACCTCCATGGCAAAGGAAGCCTAATCCCATGGGGTCCCCACCCTTCCATTTTGCCAGGGAGACAGGGTCGAACGTGCCTTAGAAGTGTCCTAACCAAGGTCCAAAGAAGCTGGGGTGTTTATCCACCAAATTCCATTCTCATCCACTGAGGGGCGGGTGGGTCTTTCCTGGGATTCTTCACTCTTGATACTCTGGCCTGCCCTCTACATAGAGCGGCCATGCTCTGAGGCCAGAGGAACCCTTGGCAGGAAGAATCTCACCTGCTTGGAATGAGATGCTTCCAGTAGGGAAGACAAATCCAGGGGGCATGGACAGCCCGAAAGCATCTGTTTTTGTCTCTCCTGTAGAAACACTGGAGCTGAGGGGTTCCAGGGAGCCCCGGTCATATCATAGCCCCACTGTTAACTGGTGTGTGACCTTGAGGGGTGGTTACTTCACTTCTCTCATTTTTTAATTACTTCACTCAGAAATGGAGTATAAATGTACCTATGTACTTAGGGTATTGAGAAGATTATGTAAAATACCATATGCCAAGTGTCTGACTCCTGGAGGCTGTTCAATAAATAGTAGCTATAAATACCATTACTCTTAATCACAGGCCGGATCATGTCATATAAGCCACAAATTACCTAGGAATTCAGAAAAGTGAGAGGATGGTGTAGCCTGGGGGATGATTATAGATGGATGTCAAATGAGAGTTGGGGCTGGCATTGAGCTTTGAGAAGTTGCAGAATATTTTTAAAAGTATGAAATGGATATATCAACATTATAGAAACTCGGGAAGTGCAGAGTAGAACATTCTGTGAGCCCCCCATCAACAGCCTTCTTTATAGGCGTCCACGTCTTGGTTTGTGTGTCTCAGATGACTGATGACATTGAGCATCTTTTCATGTGCTCATTGGCAATTCTCATGTCTTTGGAAAAATGCCTATTAACCATGTTTAAGTGGGTTATCTTTTTATTATTATTTATTTATTTATTTATCGAGCAGAGTCTCACTCTGTTGCTCTAGATAGAGTGCTGTGGCATGATAGCTCACAACAACCTCAAACTGGTGAACTTGAGCAATCCTCTTGCCTCAGCCTCCTGAGTAGCTAGGACTACAGGTGCCCACTACAATGCCTGACTAGTTTTCCTATTTTTAGTAGATATGGGGTTTTGCTCTTGCTCAGGCTGGTCTCAGAACTCCTGAGCTCAAGTGATCCACCCACTTTGGCCTCCCAGAGTGCTGGGATTACAGGCATGAGCCACCATGGTGGCCTGGGTTATCTTTTTAGTATTGAGTTGTAAGACCTCCTTATATATTTGGTCTAGTGCTAGCTTGCATTTGATAAACAGTGAGCTTGGAGATTTACAAATGTTTACTTACTGGTTATAATAAGTGAAAGCACCACCATGGTGGTGAGAGTATCTTAGGCAGCACCAAGAGCAAAGACCAAGTTGCCAATGTGGATATTATGAAAAGATAATCATTCCATGATTCATTAATTCCTTCATTTAACAAATGTGTTGAGGACATTTTCTGTTTTAAGAACTATATTATGGCACAAAATAGTGCACATGACAGAAGTCGCCTCTGTGTGCATGGAACATCCAGCCTCCAGCGGTTCAGAAAGACTTATAAACAAGAAGAGCTTATGAGCAGGCCTCATGCCTGCCATCCTAGAAGCAACCAGGACGCAGAGTGAGGAGACTTTGAAAAGGTGCCCTGTTCAGACAGTGATTCAGGTTGGTTTCCCAGAGGCCAACCTTGAGGGGAGCACATGTGTGAGATGGAATCTTCTCAGGGCAATCTGGTGAGCAGGAAAGTGGGTCTATGGGACAGGGATGGGAAGCAAATGGAGCAAGTGATCAAATTCAAGGCAAGCCCTACTCAGACATCAGTGTAGGGCAGGGCTGTCCAGATCAGCAGCAAGGGAGCCAAGGCATTCCCACCGCTCAGCCAGGGGCACATAACCCCCAAATCCTTTCAGTTCTCCTTGCTTTCAGGCAAAGTGGCTTCTGAGGGCTGGGGGCAGCCTAAGGATGAAGGCACCTAGGTGCTGGCTGTTGGGAGTAAATGCACACCCAGGGAGCCAGGGAGAAGGGATGGCCAAAGGATCTGATCTGAAGGGATGTGAGCCCAAGAGCAGAGCACTAAATGTGTCTGCTACAAATGGGCAGGTTGGCAAAGGCTCTTTGGAGGAAATGACATTTAATGATGAGGAGCAGAGAAAGAGTCTAACAGCCAGAGGAGGCCAGGCATGAGAAGGACATCAGGTGGAAAGGGCTCAGGGTTCTCTGTAAACTGAAAGAACCGTTGAGAGGGGCAGATTGGGAGGAGGGCTTAGTAACTTCTGTGTTACACGTCTTATTTTACAAAGGGAAGAAGGAAAGGGTGAGAGGTGCTTAGAGATACTGCGTAACCTAAAGTCACAAAGGCAGTGAGGTCCCAGAGCTTAGAGCAGACCTCTAGTCTGACATGTGTGACCAGTGGGGGGTGCAGGATGAGGAGAAGACCCCTCTGTTTGCGGATGTTGGGGACCTGGAGCAGCAACTCAGGGAAGGCAGAAAGAAGGATTAAGAACGACCCCACCTCTCCTACCCTCTGGCCCCCAGTGCTTGCTACAGTTCTCTCTCACGGCAGAAAGCCTCTTAAGTACATGGATACAACGGAACAGACACCGTTATAAATAAAGTGACAGATGCCATAGCAACAGGGAAGCAAAGTGAAATACATCATCTTATTGTAAAGGGCAAAGCCCACGCTATATATACAACAAGCGAGCGTCTCCTTCCTCTTCCCCTCGCTTTCCTACACAAACACTTCAGACTCCACAGGCGACAGGCCTGCCTCCTCAGCCAAAGCGTTTCTGTTCCAGAATTTATACCTATCTTTGTACGTGTCTCTATTTGTGTGCTCGTGTGTTCAGTTATATAAAGTGTTCCTATAGCTCCGCTCTACAGAGATATACGTTAGAGACATGCACATTTTATATCTGCAAAATACTAAGATAAACAGATGTAGGTTCTGTGGGGGAGAATGTTTTCCAAAAGATGGCAACAGCATCTTTAAGGGAAGCCAGCTCCCATGTATTAATAAAAAGCCCGATTACCCTGAGGCCACCCAGAGGCCATATATTGGTGGCTCATCAAGAGTCTCAGCTGAGTTCAGCCTTCCAGCCATCTCTGCCAAGGTGCCAGACTCATGAGTGACGTGATTCTGATGCTCCAACCGGCAGGTCCCCCAGGCAAGCAACTCTGACTGACCCTAGATGATACTACAGAGAGAGCAAAGAATCAGCCAAGCTCTACTCACATCTGGGCCCACCCAAGTGAATTTGGACAGATGATAAAGTGGTTATTGCTTGAGGCCACTAAATCTGGGGGTAGTAACTTACACCACTAAATAAATATCAAGGTAGCTGCCGTTTGCCACGCGTGTCCAGCATGTGCCGCCCCCTGTGCCAAGACTAGACATTCACCTTCTCATTTCATCCTCAGGTCAACACCAAAAGGTCAGAATGGCAACCTCCATTTTTCACACCAGGAAACTAAGGCCACGAGCATTCAGGAGCTTGTCCAAGGACAGGCTGGCGCTGAGGGTGGGATCCATGAGGTTGAGCTTTCTTTGTCGTATCCTCTTAGCCTTTTCCTAAGCTCACTCACGCTTTTCTCTTCTCTTTTTTGAGAGAAGTGGGATGTTATTATGCATACTCTCATGTAACTTGCCATTTTCAGTGAACATATTTCCAAATCAATACGTATGGATCTCCATTATCATTGTAAATGGCCGCGGTGCAGCCTGCCGGATGGATTTACTCTAAAGCATATAGCCAGTCCTCCTGGAGATGGATATTTAGGTTGTTTAAATTATTTTTTTACTGTTACAAATAATATTTTAGAGAACTGCTTTGCTCATATATCTTTGTACCCCGGTATAATTATTTTCCCAGAATAAATCCCTACCCATCAATAAATTGAGCTCTGTAAAGACTGGTTAAATTTCTGCCGTATGTCTGTGAGCTCCTGCTTGCCCACAGATAACACGGGGGGGTTCTTCATTGTTTCTCGTTTCTTCCACCACCACCCTTTTGATGGTTATTAGAAAATCCTGGGGTACTTGCTTTGGAAATCAGAGAGTTGTAGAACTTATCCTGCTCTCTGCGAAGTGTAAAAACAAATTTCAGGAACGGTCTGAGAGTGAAGACATGAGCTCTGAGTTAGACACTTGGAGGGCCGAATCTCAGCTCAGCCGTCAGCTGTGACTGTAAACCTGGACAGGTCATCTGATTTCTCTGAGCCAGTTTCCTTATCTATGAAATGGGGATAAAAGTAGAACCTCCTTGTGGAATTCCCAAACAAAGAACACAGTTTGCCCCTGACAGTTAAATTATCACGTAGTATTGCTTTGTGTAGGGGAATGTGTCTCAACATACCAGACCACGGGAGTCTCTGGCATCTTAGGAAAAGAAAAGCTCAGGCAGCACCGGCTTTCATCCCTGATTTCACTTGTCCCAAGATCCCTTCAGAATTTCCAACTATTCCCGATACTTACTAAATTGCTTCTGGGGGTTAAAGCATTATAATCCAAAATATTTCTTCAGTTTATAACAGTTTGCAACCTGCACAATTTAAGAAAATATATTTTAGAACAGAACAGGCAGGGTTGGAGGATGCACATCAGCTGGGTAACATACCTGGGCTTCCCAACAGGCCTCCCTTTGAGCTGAATTCAACCAGCCCAGACTGCAGGGGCAGTGCTCACCCAGCTGGTGTCCCCCATGGAGGAGCAGGGTGTCCAGTGCCTCTGGCCAGTCTCCCCAGTTAGACAGATTTCTCTTCTCTCATAGGTAGGAAAACTGAGCAGCTGGAGACCACCTGGAAATGGACGTCTGAGCTGAGAAGAACACTTTCTGCTCTAACTCCTGCCTCCTCCCTGCCCCCATCCATTAGGATGACCAGCCGGGGGCGCAGCTCCCACTTTTGGAGGAAGAAATCAGAGAGGTGCTGCTTCCTCCTGGACTACTGGAAGAGGCTTAACCTTTGCCACAAAAGACCCGAGAATGAGGTTCCCTGGACTCTAGGCTAAAAATAAAAAATCACTCCCTATGATTCACTCCAGATGTCCAAGTGTGCCCAGCATCCTTGCCGGTGGGAACCTGCAGATGTTCTGCACTGAGATTAAATGGCCACAGAAGATCCTCCAAGGACGGTGACTTGGACACATCAACACACGGGCACCAGTCTGCACTTATTCCTAGGGGACTTTTCACAAGAATGGATATAATTCCTTGAAGATGCCCATGTTAGTTGACAACCAGCTATCTCTGTCAATGTGTCCTACAATTTAAAGAGCCTAAATTATTAATAAAACAGAAATATTATAGGGCCAATCTTTCTCCAACTGTCCCTCATCCACTCCACAATTGATTTAGAAAACTCTAAATCAGAGGTTCTCAACCTTCCTAATGCTGTGACCCTTTAATACAGTTCCTTATGTTGGGGTGACCCCAACCATAAAATTATTTTTGTTGCTACAGCACTGTCTTCGTGTACACTCCCAGTGTTAAGTTGACCCTCTGCCACGAGGGCTGAGACCTCTGTCCATGGCCCCAGGCTCCAGCAGTGACATGACTTTGGCAGGTGACACAGCCCTTTCAGTGCAGCTGCAGATACACCCTGAGCAGGTTCCTGAGCTGATGACACAGCTGAGGACTCTGACCTTCTGGCCTTTCAGGCCTCAGGAGTTCCCATGGCTCTGCGATGGTCTCCCTTCCAGAGCTTTGTTTTTTCCTCAGCTCTGCACTTTTTCAGTCCTAGGTAATTGGCTTGACTTACATGGCAGGTAAACTCACTGTGCCCGCTCTCAGGCAGTTCCCTGTGGTGGCAGGGCATGCCTCCAATTGTCCACTTTCCCCTTGTTTCTAAACTTATTGTGAAATTGATTGGCTGAATTTTTATCATTTTCTACTTGCTTCTTAAATGTGTCATTTCCTCTTTCACTCCCTTGGCTGAAACCCTTCCTTTCTTCTTTTCCTTTGCTCTCTTACTGACAAGGGAACATGGTTTTATAACTCTGTCTAAATTTTATCTTGTGAGCACAGCACAGCAAGATAGACAAAGTCAAGCAGATCTGGGCTGTCCAGTAGCATCCATAGCTCAAACGAATCTTTTTTTTTTTTTTTTTTGAGACGTAGTCTTAACTTTATCACCCTTGGTAGAGTAGATTGCATGGTGTCATAGTTCACAGCAAACTCAAACTCTTGGGCTCAAACGATCCTCTTGCCTCAGCCTCCTGAACAGCTGGGACTACAGGCACCTGCAATAATGCTCCCAATTTCAAACAAATCATGACCCTGTGTGTCTCTCTGAGTTGTGTATCTTCTCTCAGAAATGGTTCCTTCCTCAGACCAACATCTGGTCCAAGCCCTGATGTGATCTTTGATTGCTTTTCCATTCCCGTGTAACGACTACTTCTTCCCTGGTTCCTAATGCCACAAATCACTGTAGTGTCCCCCTCAGAGCACATTGCTCTACACCACCCTCCCCAGAGCTTCCTTTAATAGTTTAACTGTCTTGGATCTGTGTAACTGCTTGGTAGGGCCATCCTGGAGTCCAAGAAGAGGTCCTGAGTTGACCTGTTACCTTCTCTGCCTGGAACTTGGCAATGAGTGTCTATACAATCTTCTGAGTCCCTTTCTAAGAGTCTCTTCTCTGCTTTCTCAGTTCTGACACCTTCTCTCCATATCAGATTTGTTTGGTCCTTTCTGCCTCCTAGGACCTGAATAACAACTGAAACGTTTCTTTCATTGGCTCCATTCCTGAGGGTGTTGGGTCCAGGTACACCTTTGTCTCCTTTTCACACCTGTCCATCTTGCCCTCTAGGACTTATCTTCTTGACTATGAAGACTAGACCCTGGTCTCAAACTCTACAAAAAAAAAAAAACCTACATTGTTTTTCTGTGTTTTGTCATTCTAATCTCCCTATTTTTCTTTACTGCTTTCATAATATAAATCTGGTATTTATTATCAGCCATTTGAGTTCCTCTGTGATTTTAGAATGAGAGGGTTCCTTACACAGAACTTCTAAATGTCTTTCTTGTCCATCAGATCTGTGTAGACATTATAACACTGTCTTCTCACTCAGCCTGAGAAGCTGACTTTAGCCTTGTGCCACACGGAGCCCTGCCCCTTTCTTGGGCACTGACGGTGTTCACCACTGGTCGGGGATGGAGCAACATCTGGGCCTCTGAAATCCAGATCATGGCCTGGCCTAGTGTGTCAGTGTAAGGAAGCAATTGACTCCAGAGACCTGTCTGGAGCAGCTGATCTACCCATCCCTGGCATTGCCACTTTAACATCTAATTCTTTGAATTAGTACCTCTGTAGTCCACGTGGAATTTAGCTGCTTTCCAATTTATGGTTCTTGCTGGAAAACACAGAAAAAGAAGTGAAAAAAATTTGTGTGTGTGTGTATGCCTATATACAGAGGGTGCCAAAGAATATATATACGTTGTAAGCAAAAATATCTATGTATCACTTTTCAAAGTCAAATTGCAGGTACCTGGTCAAGTGTACCTAGACATGCTGTGCACATCCATTTAATTTCCAACAAGATTTCTTAAAATGTGTCAACATTTTTTGGCACCCCTGGTGTGTGTGTGTATGTGTGTGTATACATGGGTGTGTGTCTATATATGTGTGTATGTGTGTGTGTGTGTGTGTGTGTGTATACTTACTTCTGACTAAAAAGCCCATAAACAGAATCTCTGCCTTCCTGGGGTCTAAAGGACCTAGTGGTACCTGCTCTAGTCAGAATCACCTGTCAGGACCCCAGGATAAGGATTCACTCATAGACTACAGCTGCTGACATTTAATAGCCACTGATACAGGCATAGCAGAAAATTCTGTAAGACTAAAGTTTTCAGAAGCACTAAAGTTTCCATCTTGGCTGTGCCAGAAATAGTGTCTCTCGGCACTATTTTGGGCTCCAAATGACAATTCTAGTGACCATCTCTGACCAGGCAAATCCCTTAACATATGGAATTTTAAGGGGATTAAATAAATGACACTTGTGTACTCTCAGAATTTGGAATAAACTGAGAAACAACACACAGAGTCAGAGAAATGATGATAAAAAGAAAAATTAAGCAGGCTGTGCCTGTGGCTCCAAGGAGTAGGGCTCCAGCCCCATATACTGGAGGTGGCGGGTTCAAACCCAGCCCTGGCCAAAAACTGCAAAAAAACAAAACAAAACATTAAGCTCTGCAACTGAACTGGTTATTCGGAGTTTGTAGCTCAGATGAGCTGCTGCAAGTTGAGCTTGTTCCCCCCTCCATCCCAAGCTTCAGGCCTCCCCAGTGCAGGGCAGAGGACTCTGCTGGCTTCTCTGAGTTTATCACGTGGAAATGTAGGAAACGGGGCTCTTCTGAGGCTGCCAGAAGACTCTGTCTTCTCCCCCCCGCCCCACTCATCAGATTCTTGACTTCCTCTCCTGAGTTTCCGTGAGAGGAGCTTGGGGCTGAGGATGGGTCAGAGAAATGCTTCACGTAGAACTTCAGAGAACAGAAGTAAGTGTTCCTCTAACACCTGCCCCAGGGCACTCGTGTCCTGGCTTCACTGCTCTAGTTTATGTGGGGACAGATCTCTGGGTCTGTATTCAGAGCACAGTGGAGACACAACACAGTTCCAAAAACCTCCAATACATCATAAGTTGGACAAAAGACAAAGAAAGATAATCCTGGAAGTGTAGAAAAACTTTCTGGCACACACAGCACATCCGGCCCTCCTTTGTCCTGCTGTTTCCTGCAAGAGAAGTGCCCACGCTCTAGCTCCAGAGAATTGGTACATCTGCCTTGGAAAATCAAGAAGAGGGTGAAACCTGGGGGCAGACAGAGCATCATCCAGGAAAGGGTAAAAATCCAGAGTTCGGAACCAGGGAGTAGGGAGTAGGGTATCACTGGGATGAGTACGAAGAGGGACAGGATGGGGAATAAGAACTTAAATGTCTGCTATAGCCAAGTAGGAGACGGTGTGTTTTCACTGACCAGGATGGGCATAAGAGTGGGACTCTTTTAAAGAATCTTTTTTCAATAGATGAGGTAAGAGGCTGGCCAGGGTCACAAGTGGTTGAGCTAAGGTTTGGACCCCTGGCTTCTGGCTCCCAAGCCCTTACTCATTAGGAATGGGGACACTCTGGCCACACTTGATAATGCTTCACCTGATTCTCTTCTGTCTTTCCATCACACAGAAGGTGCCAGGGCCAGGTTCGGTCTCCTGCAGTGCTTCACATGCAGTTATGTATACTGCATAGTTGACGTGCACATACTCTGCCTCCAGACTTGGTTGGCATGCACGCATTGCTAAAGAGCTCCTGCATGTATACACAACACTCCCCCATGTTTGGGGTAGGTAAGGATCCTTTCTGGCACAAGCGAAAAAGGAACAAACAAATATATGACATATAACATCATCAGTAATAGAAAAACAAATTCTGAGCTGGACTGAACTAGAACAAAATCTTAGAACAGACAGCAAAACCGCTTGAAGAAAATGTCATAAAAACAGCATCCACCCACTGCTTGCTGCTTCTACTCTCCTGCCTTGTCAGCTCCGGCCAGCTGGTATCTCTCTCAGCCCCACCTGCCACAGCTCCAAGGCCTGTTAGTGATTCTCCGTTAAACCCACTACTCAGTTTCTCCACCCTGGACCTGGGAGACTGTAACGTCTCAATGTCAGGCTCCCCCATTCATGTGCCTGACCCTCCTGGTCATTCATTTACTGTGTTTAAGTATCATCTCCTCTGAGTGGACATCACTGCCCACAGAGACACATTCTATGACATGGTATTCTGCAGATTTGTGAGCGTGTGGGAGTGTGAATGTATGTATGTGTGTGTCTATATGTGTAAAGGTGTAGAGGTTCCGGAAGCCACCATAACCACCCTGTGTCAGGTAATTTTTCATTGCTGACATTGAACATTCATGCTCGTGAGTGCTAGTGGAGTCCTTTCAACTCTAGAATGAGGCTTCATGGAGTTTACCCCAACTATGATCCAGCTACAGGCTCAGAGACATATTCATTTTTGAGAGGTAGATCTCAAAAATAGGCTTGAGGCTGTAGTAAAACTCCAAAGGACAACTATCAGACTTCGGTGATGAACTCACACATTTAATAAGGGTAATAGGGATAACGCAAGGTGCAATATCAGTACACACACCCCCAAATCAGTGGCACAGGTGGGGAAGATCTGATTTAACAGGAACCTATCTGCAAAGTAGTTGAAAATCTTAAAAATTTTAGAGGTTGATTGGAAAAATGTTTTTCAAAAATTTTACCAATGCATATCATTACTAGCTTCAGGGATTTTGACTTAGTAATCTGCTTTTTAGACTACTGTCCTAAGTAACTAGTAATAGATTTTGAAAGAAATATATATATATATATATATATATAAGTATTAAATTAGTGTACCATTAAAGTAGTAAAAAAGGAAATAACCTTATTTTCCAATAATGGAAATATGAAATAGAATGTTATACATTCATTAAATGTCATTTAAAAAGAATATTCAATGCCAAGGAATAATTTTTTCACTTTATGATGGTGTCTTTATAACTCAAGTTGTGCCTTAAATGATAATATTTTAGGTTTCTTGAAAGAACTGTAGGGAAAATTAGGGGGTAAGTCACATCAGTCAGGCAGCCACTTTCTTTGCTCTGTATGAATTCATTCCCTGAACTCTACTAGTTTCCCTGAAGTAGATTAGGGCAAGGAAAAGGTATTCTGGGATAAATAGTCTTTGATCAAACATCATCCAGTCTTTGGCACCTCTGTCTTATGTAGACGTTGGGCCAACCATGCCATTTCCATGATCAGTGACCCTAGGAGGGAAAGATGTTCTGAGGTATAATCTCCTTTAATATTTATTTATTAAATTTCCATAGTATAGAAATTTCTTAAGAAGCTATAAGTTTCCAAGCACTGTTAATTGCAGCTTACAAGTTGCATCAGTAAAATGATGTGCCTGTGACAGCCGTGCATCCACCATCAGTACCAGTGCAAACCAAGCCCTCCGGTTTTCCCTCTGGCTTCTCCTGTGTTAATCTGTAGGCCTCCTTGTGGGAAAGGAGTTTCAGCTGATATAAACGGTGTCCTCTGCCTCAATTCCCAGGCACATAAGGGGAATAGAATTCAAGACAGCTTAGGCATCTAATGATGAAGACACCAGTGAATTCTTAGAGAAGAGTTAATTAAGAAATTCATTTAATCCTAACATGCTTACAGGCTCAAGAATCGAAACATTTTCAAGAAGGAAGATAGAACTTTCAGGTCATCTATTTTAACACTGATCAAGGAGCTATTGAGGAATATTAAGAACAGAAGCTTGAGATAAAGCTAGAATTTGTTCGAATCCAACCTCTACCATTCACCAACTATATAATCCATATAATCAACTATCAACTATATAATCCTTGAACTAATTCATCAACTATATAATCTTCAGCAAGTTCTTGACTGACCTGTTCCTCAAAAAATTCAAAGTGTCATGTGAACAATAACAGTGTTTGCCTTCCAATAACACTGGTAGAATTTAATGACATCCTGCTACATACTGGCCAACCTACTCAGTGCTTAAAACCTAGGGTCATTTTACTGTTAAAGAAGAAATTACAGGACCTAAACCTCCTGGTCATTCATTTACTAGCCTTGGTTCAAGCCTTAATCTATTTGTTAATTTTGTTCCAGTGTGTAACACGTACTACATCTCCTGAACTTTGGTTTTCTCACATATAAAATATGAATAAAATATCTCTTCTTTTTTTTGAAGTTGCTCTGGGGAATAGCATGGGACTGAAACACAGTACAGATTTGGTAACTGTCTCTATTATGTGCCCGTCTGCATCACACTGATGAGAATCCAGGACAGCGCTGTCCTGTTGAACGTTAGCCCTTAGACCAGAATCCTTTGCCTATGTAAAGTGCCCTTGCTTTAAACTGGACCCCTTTTCATTTACCTACAACTCTGTTCTTGAAGGGGACAAGTCTGTGTCCCTTTTGATTATTTGGGGAAAAGTTCCAACACACAGTATAATAGGAATGCCTAGGGAGATTTCTTATACAGTAATAAAAAAAGATGTATTCTAGATAGTGGGGCAATGATTTATTTCTTTTGAAATTCATTCAAGACAATTCTTAGCTATGGAAAGGTAAAGTATGTGCTCCCAAACTTTTTTTTTTCCATCCATTTTTTGCAACTTTCTCACTTCTCTTTTCCCAAGAGACACAGGTATTCCAGAATAGAAAAGGCATATGTATAAAACATTTTATTACATTATGACATGCCTATGTTACACAAGACTTGACTCAGAGAAGAAAGAGTTAGACAACAGAAGCAGGCAGTAGGTTGGGCTGGACAGAGAAGCAGTAGCATATTTGTTCAATAGCATTCATACACTAAGCCTGTGTCAACTGCTTATTTTATTCTCAATCATTGACTAAGACTCAACCTTTGCTTTTAGGAAATCCTAGTGGTTAAGAGCAGTCGCAGAACAGGGTCAGACAGGATGATCTCTGCCTGCAAAACCAGGGTTTGTGGCAAAAATTAAAAAAAAAAAAATCAGAAGGGCTTTTTTTCAGCACCACCGAGAGCTCCAAGATGCTCCGCTGGGTTCAGAGGGCAATCCTGTTAGACGCCCCTGGGAAGACAGTAACTCATTTCAGGCTGAAGAGCTTGGGTCTTCCAGGGTTCAGAGATTTTCTTTCTTTTTAGAATCTATGCTGTGTCTTTTTGACAGAGCCTTGAAAGATTCTACATTGACTTCATCTTCAGCAAGTCGAGTCTAAGTTAAGAATAATCGTCCCCAACAGTATGAGACTGTGACTGGGGTGAAGAAGAAGGCAGAGGGATAAGCTCAACAAACACCTAGAGATCTGAAACGACTTTGCACCACGTTGGTAGTGGGTAAACATCTTTTACTTGCAATATATATATTTTTTGAGACAGAGCCTCAAGCTATCCCCCTGGGTAGAGTGCCGTAGCATCACAGCTCACAGCAACCTCCAACTCCTGGGCTCAAGCGAGTCTCCTGCCTCCACCTCCCAAGTGGCTGGGACCACAGGCATCCGCCACAACGCCCAGCTATTTTTTGGTTGCAGCCGTCATTGTTGTTTGGTGGGCCCGGGCTGGATTCGAACCTGCCAACTCATACGTACGTGGCTGGTGCCTTAGCCACTTGAGCCACAGGTACCGAGCCATAATTTTTTTTTAGAATTAAGCCTTTGGGAAGATAAAACCTTGAGTCCTATTAAATTATCATCATTCAGTCTAAGATCTCATTCTTGATTATTTTTCCTCTTGTTCCTCAGTCTCTCCATTCTTTTTCCACAGTTATAGTCCACTTGAATGTGATATGTGCGCCTTAGTTATGCTTGTAAAATTCAGAAAAACACATAGCATTTTGGGTATACATCTTTTAAATTTCTACATGGTATTGGGTTGCAATCTTATCTTACCTTTATTTAACTATTTTGCTTCTTTGTCTTGCAGACCATCCATGTTACAAGCTCATCAACTTCAATCCTTCTTACTACTGCATGCTTTGTTTTTTAAATATTTATTTATTTATTTATGGTTGAGACAGAGTCTCAATTTGTCTCCTAAAGTGCCATGGCCTCAGCCTAGGTCACAGCAATCTCAGACTCCTGAGCTTAAGTGATCCTCCTGCCTTGGCCTCCCAGAGTGTTAGGATTACAGGCATGAGCCTCTGTACCTGACCAACTACTGTGTATTTTAAAGCAAGTATCCACCATATTATATTAATTAATTCCCTTAGTAACAGACACTGAGGTTGGCATCAGCTTCCCATTAGGACAACATTAGCCAAATACTACTGATGGGTCAAGTTTCTAAAGCATGTTGAATTTTAATTGGTATTTCAAAAGCACTAAATCTTGATTAGGTTATGAAAACCAAAAACATTACTCTGGATCAGCACCAATCAAGCCCCAAATGTGAGATAACCAAGAGCTGGGTACGTATTGAGAGTAGGAAAGTCCCAGGTTTGGTGGAAGGGACTCAACGCTGTCATAGTCAAAGCTCGCCTTTTCACTGACTCTCACTTTCTGCTCTCCCTTAGCTATAAAATGCCCATGTCGAGCATCTCTCCTCCATCAAGCAACACCTTCCTGCCATCTCATCAACCACACTTACTTGCTTTTTTTTTTTTTTAATCAGAGCCTCAATTATTGGTAAAAACTAAGAAGTCATTAATTTCCTACTCATTCATACCACGAACATGCACCCAATAGCTACCATGTGACAGGTGTTGTGCTCAGTGCTTGGGATACAAAATAAATCAGGCATAGTCCCTTTCCCTTCTGATCTGTGTGGTTCTATTTACATAAGCCAGGCAAAAATAACTACAAGAATGGAAGTGTGGACAGGCTGAGGGATGCCTACAGAAGTGGGATCTTTTAAGGAAGGATGCAGGAGCAACCCTTTTCCCCAGGAGGTTCCAGGCTCTCTATGGAAGCACCCATGTTTGTCCTGTTCAACAATGTGCTCCTGTGCCTGGTACAAGCCTGACAAGTAGCACATTGACAGCAAATCTTTGTTTAGTGGAGAGGTGAGATGAAACACAGGGGAAAGGAAAGGCAGAAGCCATTTTAAGCTGAAAGAGTTTTATTTTAGAAATCTTCCCTTGGGTTAAGGGCTCAACTACAACTTGAACTTTACCTTAGAAATGAAAACAATGTAACCTAAACATTTGTACCCTCATATTAATATTAAATAACTAGGTAGATAAATAAATGAATAAATAAAAGGAGATTATCACAAATAAAAGCCCCAAAGTATTTGGGAATCTGTGAGGAGTTCAAAATAACCTGAAAATAAACTGTGAGTGTGGAAACCAATGAACAATAAAGCAGAAGTGATGACCCTGTGGATGAAGTTGCAGAAGGAACCGTGTGCTATCTACAGAAAGGATTTTACCAAGAAGGTGAAATAATCAAATCTGCATTGTAGAGTGAGGTAGAGAAGAGGAAGAATGCCTCTTGAGTAGGAAACAGGACAAAGGGAAGAAAGGAAAGTATTTTGGGAGGATTTTGCAGTATAAGGGCATGGTGAAAAAAGATGATGAAAGTCTCAACTAAGTTAGCAGCAGTTTTGAGGAGTGCAAGTGTTGATTAGCCTTTGGCTTCATGCATCCCTGGGGAACAGGAAGACCTCTCATTCATGATGGCAGAGAGGATGCCCAGAAGCAGAAATACATTTCTGTTGTGGCATCAGTAGGAGCTAGCAGTCAGTTTGTAGGGAGAAAGGAAAGAGGATCATGGTGGGAGTCAACTTTTGAGATGGAGTCAATGGATGATGAATAGGGTGAGTCTCTGCAGGGCTTGCTGCAGGAAGCTCCAGTTCTGTTGAGTATGAGCATACTCTCATGTGTGTATGAGAGAGAGAGAGAGAGAGTGTGTGTGTGTGTGTGTGTGTGTGTGTGTAACAGGGCACCACAGTGTTTAGTTGAGGACATTTTGTATTAGAGGTATTAGAGTAGCCTGAATCAGAAGCTTAAACCCAGACCAGAGATACAGATTTGTGAACCATTAGACTAAAGACATACATGGACCCATGAGAGTAGAAAAAACCATCTGCAGTAGCATAAAAATAAAAGAACCAGGAACTACAGAGAGACATGGTCTCTGCCTATAGATTTAGAGTTGAGGGCACAGGAGTTTGATGGGAAACTCAAAGGCTCTACATAGGCAAATGGCACCAGACTGAACGTCTGGAAAGAAAGTTCTTGAGAAAAGTTTGCATCTTGGCTCTGCTTCTTGCTTTTTCAGTATGACTCAATTTTTGGTGAGAAATAAGCTTTTTGGCTACTCCTCAAGAACAGTGCCTGTTGTGGGTGAGGACTTGGGACAGCGTGCTCTCCTTTCTTCTGAAGACCGCTGTCCTCTCTTCCCCAATCCGTCTGCTCTGGCTCAGGAAGGAACACTCAGCCCAACACGTATGTGTCAGATACGCGGCACTGTGTCTGCAACAGCCAAGCCATCTGCAGGAGGCCGGATCTGCCAACTTGTCACCAGGCAGGGAAATCCATTTCACACTCAGTGAAAATTCTCACATCCTCCCTCACCTACCAATTGGACGTTCTCTTCTGTCTGATTCAGCTTTCGGGGTGGTGGGGAGGAGGGGGTTATGACCAGCGTAGCCATAGCCATTTCTGTAAAGTTAGGGTCTAGATTTCTTATTTCACAAATTAGTCCCTTTGTGTGACAGTACAGTATTTACTGAACACAATGCCCTTTGTCAGGGGTGAGAAAAATTCTATAAGGCAGAACTTTTACCTCGGGAGTTTTAAAATTAATTATGTCTGGTTCTATTCTCAGAGATTCTGGTGTAACTGGTAGAGGCTGTCGCCTGAGCATGAGGAATTTTAAAATCTTCTGCAGGTGATTCTAATGTATTGGAAAGTTTGAAAGCCAGTGGTGGAGAAAAGTGCTTCTCAAACTTTAATTTGCACAGGCGTCATGTGGGCATCTTGTGAAAACGAAGATTCTTATTGAGTTTATTAATCTCTAATAACTGTTCTATGCTATTGTACATGGTCAGCAGACCACACTGCAAATCCACAGCAAGGCTACAGATTAGAATGCCCTTCACCCTGCAATGTAGCCACCTCCTTGTCTGCTCCGAAGGCATTCAAGGCTCAGCTTGAGTATTCTTTGCTTTTCAAAGACCTTCTTAACTTCTTATACCATTTCCTGGCCTATAGCAGAAGTGATGGCTCCTTTCCTTTGCCCTTACTTGAACTGGCACAAACCTCTACTGTAGCCCTTGGTCTCCTCTTCTCCCAGCCCTCATCCCCCTGATATCCAGGTGAGTTCCTGCTCCCTTTAGAGTTGGCTGTGCAGTCAGTGCCCAAAACTCTATCAAATGGGAGAGTCTGACCCACCTGCTCTACTCACCCTGTACAACTGTCATGGTTATTTGTTCAATGTCTGTCTTTACATCCTAGAATGTAAGTCTCATGGGGAAAAGTTGGTCTGATCTTTTTGTTTGCTGATCTATGAGCATATAGAAGATGTCCAGTAGCTATGTGTTGAATGAATAGCGGAATGAATGTGTTTTAGATCATGTGAGGTAATAGCCAACTGCAGATGATCAGACACTTGCCATTTACTGGGCTGGAGGACAGAGGGGTATAATGGGAGTGGGAAATCAGGTGGGGAGCTTGGTGGAACAAAACTGAAGGAAGCTTTCCAGGCACCAGAGGAGTCCAGGCCCACCTGTGCATTTTGAGAGCTGTCCTCATGTGATAAAGCCTGGCTGGGGTCTAAAATCCAGACTACAGACCTCATCATCAGGGTGTGGGGAACAGAGTAGATTCCTCAGGTCCTCTGAGTAAGGACCAAAGAGAGGGATGGCTAGATGCCTTCTATTAAAGTCTATTAAGACAGAATTTAATAGAAGTGCATCAAAGATTCATTCATTCACTTTTTCTTCCTTTCAATTAATATTTATAGAGCTCATGGGAGACCCACACCATGACTTATCTGTAGATACCCAGCTGCTGGTAGGAGACACAAGGATTTTTCACATTTTTGACCTCCTCTAGCCACCTGGCTGTTGTAGTGCTGTTCTATAATCATATTCTGCACTAGTTCTTGATAAAGAGAGAATTTGGAATGTCCCTTTAGTTTCTACTTTTCTGCTTCAATCTTCAAGTTCCCAGCAGAAAGAGTTAGGTGTTCTCTCTGGGACCAACGAGCTATGACTGGGATCAGGGTTGTATAACACAGACATGGACCCCCAGGCTTTCAGCCAGGAAGGGTCTCAGAGAGTGTGTCTGTGGGCTACAGTCAACCAAAGAATGAGAAATTCTCAGTCCCTTCCATCAAGGAGCTTTGAGGGAGCTAGATAACATGAATTTTTTCCTTATCCATGGCTTCACAAATACTACTCTAAAAATTACTTTTCAAAAGATAATCACAAGCCAAAATGTCAATTTGAAAGAATGAGGACATACCTTCACACAAACACACACACACAACAAGTGAAAAGAATGAGAGTGAAATGTCAGAGATAACTGTCGATCTTAGTGTGTGAGGAAATCGGACATATTTTAATAACCTAATACAGGACTATTTACTGTCTTTAATATTAACTGATTTTAAATGTGTAATAAAGAAAACATTTAATAAAATAAAGTAGAACTTACAAAAAAACACAATGCATATAGCCCTACACTAACTAGAGTTATCAATTTTTCACTGACCTGTTTTGCATCTCCTGGGGCAACTTTTGATTATCTATTATTCAATGGTACTGGGAGAATTCAACGGAGCTATGGTAGACATGAAGGGTGTTCCTATTGAACCATACCTAGAGAGGGGTGATGAGTTTACTAGGGATTTCTGCCAAGCTGAGGGTGAAAAGTAGGATTTTCATACCAAATGTTTACAGAATATGAATATAAACATGATATGGATGAATATTACTTACTCTTGAGTTTTGTAGGAAAAGGTGGCGGGCTGAGACAAGGATTAAGTACTGATACCTTATTTGCAAACCCAGGGCAGTAAAGGTGAGGAAGAGGATGGAAAGGTAGGAATGAGGGTGGAAGAAATGCTGAGCCTGCAATGGAACGATCGGCACCGCACCTGGACGAGCTGCGTGGACGTGAAGCAGGCTGCTTGGCAGGGGGTCTGCTCCACACACCGGTCATCATGGGATGACAGGTTCTGTGGGGAGGGCCCACTGCAGATCAGGTCATTGCAGGGAGGATTCAGGGATGATTTATTAGTTTGACTTCCTCTGTCTCTTACTTCCCACTGGGTTAGAATTCTCACAGTGAATGCACAATCAAATAACTGCCCCAGAACACATAAAACAGAATAGCACAAAATATTTAAGCTTTATATAAGGCTATACTCATCATGGTTTGTTGTAAGTTGTACTTTATAATTTCCCACCATGCTGAAAACTCCTTGAGAGAATGGACTTGGAATTTCTCCTTCTTTGCATGACTGTGTAGGTCACAACTATGGCACCCATCCCGATACCTGCTCAAAGTTCTAGAATTTAACTATTCTGCCCTTCTGAGCTTCATCCTTTGACCCCTTAAGTGGCTGTGAAAATGCCAGATCCCTCATTCTAAGGCATGGTGGCAGTTTATTCAGTGCAGAAATGGCAAAAGGCACTAGAACTTGACACGTGCAACTAATCCGTCTGGCTGTGTGACCATGGCCAAGGCAGTGGGTGAAGGTTGTGTTCCTAGTGACTGGTTGGCCCTCAGGACCATGGGGCGGCATGACAGGCAGGTAGTCATGCGCAGTGGAGGTTCTGCATGAGATCTGACTCAGTACAAATGCCTAATACAGAGGGAATCTCAGAGAGCTCCTAGATACACTCCTTCATTTCACAGTCAGGAAAAGCATGTCTTAATTAAGTACACATATGGCTTCTCCAAGATCCTGTCCCTTATGAAGGTCACAACTGGGATATAGATATAAGGTTTTGTAAGTGTGGGTTTCATGGTTTTTTCCCCACTAACCAAGGGCTCTGATTACAAATGAATGAGAACTGTCGTATTTCAGTAAAATAGATATCTATCATCACTTGGTTAAAGATGATACGACTTCATGGTTAAGAAGTTGAGGAGAAGGGTGCTGAGAGGCGCAGGGTGAGTACACAGCATCCACTTACTTGCTTTGTAATTTGGTGTGACCCCATCTCTTTGAGAGTGTATTTTCTCATTTATCAAGGTGGTACAATAGTAGTACCAATTTCCTGATGTTATTAAAAGACCTGTGAAGCCTTGGGCACAGTGCCTACCTGACACATGGTAGACGCTCAATAAATCTCCAGATTAACTCAGTTTAGTGGTATTCTCATATATTTTTCTCTGTTTTGGTATAAGCCTTGAATGCTTCTATAAACCTCAACCTTAATGTATAAACATTCCTATACCCACCGTCTGTCTATCCATCCATCTATCCATCCATCCATATGTTTATTTTGGCAAATGTTGGCCAAAGTTTTGTTTTGTTTTGTTTTAACAAGCAAGGGGGTTTGCTGATGTTCTTTGTTCAATTGTTCAATATAAACAACAAATGTATTAAGAAAAAAAAACTTGTTCCTTGACCAGTGAAAAATGTAAATTCTGAGAACAATCAGAAAAACATGCGTATGTGTCAGAGATACAGAAGCAATTCTCTTTCTATATTTTTCCACCAGCCTCAGCATGGATGCAAATATTCTTCTTCATTGTTTATAATGAGCTAGAATACATCAGATAAGTGCCTTGTTCATTGAAGAATTCACCTTGGAGTTTTCCTGGACATACTGGGAGGAGTGAGGAAGCAGAGAAGGACTAACTCTTCAGGCAGACCCAGCAGAGGTCCCTAGGAGAGAGGACATTGCCTGGATGGCTCCTTGGAGGCCTGCCAGGAGTAGGATTGGAGGTAAAAGGGATGGACAGGGCTTAGCCAGACGATCATTCTGTGTTGCTCGCTGGTCTGAAATTGTTCTCGGAAATGTGCTTTTCAGTTATTTGTCTGGATTCCTGTGATCTTAACCGATTGCCCCTTGGTAGAAAATAGCTTGACTTTCCCAAGTTCTGACAACCCTCAATTCGGCCTCACTAATTCTTTTGCAACCTGTGTGGATTCCAGAGGGAAATGCACTCACGCGGCTGTCTGACTTGGTGGCTGATTTCCCCAGGATGGCCAGGAAGCTGTATGGGAAGATGGTTATTCTTCAGAATTGCTAGGGACTTTTCTTCCCATGGTTTCTTGCCCTGTGGAGACCATCAAAGCCATGCTGGTGGTGTCTCCAGGGGCTGGCCGCTCATGCTCCTTCACCCTGGAGGAGCTGCAGCCCAGATGAGGGATGGAGCAGGCCAAGAGAGGTCAGTGGAGCCTTGCTGGGAGACTGGTCTGCAGGCTCCAGCAGTTCCGAGTAGAGGCCGGCCCAGCTGCCGGGCCTCCTCTTTCCCACCATTCTGTTATCTTTGTGTAGTTCTTAAATAATCCTAAAATCTTTATTTTCCAAAATAATGGTTGTTTGATCACTTTGACTGATGAGACCAACAAACTTGCTCCATCACTAACCAGTAAGCCGAGTCCCTCCACCTACCTCTCTGTGCCTCTGTTAGCTCATCTCTACAACAGGAAGAACATAAAGTCGTAGTTACAACCACAGACTCTGGGTTCACGTCCAGATCTGCCTTTTCATAACTAGGTAATCTCTGGAAGTTTTTCACCCTCAGTTTTCTCATCTATAAAATGGGGGAATCACAGTAGTAATTACATCATAGGGTTTTCATAGGAATCAGAAGCATCAATATGTGTGAAGCCCTTAGGCCAGTGCTGGGAGCATGGTAAACACTATGGAAACATTTGTTATTTTTTAAAATTGAGGATCCCTATATAAAGTTCCTCTCAGATAGAAAGGGTGAGTCATCAGCTTACTAAATATTTTTGGCTGCCTACCCAGCACTCATTTCTTTATTTTCCCTTTTTAAAGCTCTCAAGTATCTTTTGGAGAAACACCTTCAAATTCTCTCCCTACCTGACAATGGAGCATAATTACAGATCACACTGGCTCTACTCCAATGTCAAGAAAATGGCTCATTAAGTGAATTTACCAAAAATAATTTTTTTTAAAGGTAGCCAAAACATCTTAACAAACTTGGGAAGAAAATCTCGTGTCTGCCCTTTTACCAGGTTGTTTATAATCCACATTCTAAGATGTGTCATATCAGAAAAAAGCCTCTGTTCCCATCAGCAGTCTCACTTTGTTATGGTTTTAAATGGAAACACATAAGCCAAACAACAAATCAAAGTCTGGAAACACAGGTTTTTCCGGAGAGCATAATGAGGATCTCTTTTCATTCACATTATGAGATTTACAAAGAGATTCCATGTTCATTCACTGACCTTATTTTTACCATGACTGTCATGAGTCCTATTTCTAGAAGAACAAAATCAGCCTTTTGGAGGTACCTGAGATTCTTGGAAGCCTGCTGACCCATTTCACTGGAGAAGAGTCACGAGGCCACAATCTGCGTCCACATCCTGACCTTGAGGATGGGCCCCTTCTGTTTGCCACACTTGCTTACTTGGGTTTCTAGGAACCCACGTTCTGTTCGTTCTCCTCTTATCCCATGGCTGCTCCTCTCTGGCGCCATTGCCAGATCCTGTCCCCTTTTCTAATCTCTAAATATTGGGGTCTCAGAACTCTATTCTCGCCCCTCCTCTGTTAGGATATTATAATGAGAGAGTTCATTAGATAAACCACCCAGTTCTATGGCTTTGCATACTGTCTACTTGCTGGTACTGTTTTAGTTGATGGATTTATTAATGACATCCTTATTATAATGAAAATTCTATAGGTGATGTGGGTTTTGTTTGACTCCCTATCACCAGAGCCTTAAACAGTGCCTGGAACTAGTGGCACCCAGTAATGTGTGAAGAGTTAATGAATGCATAATTTCAAACACAAAGCACTTGCTCCAAACATATTGTCTCCAGCATTAGCAGTATTGGCCAGCCAGGGTTCCTCAGCCCAATCACAGCATGATTGACATTTGTAGCTGGATATATCCTGGCTTCTACCTACTAGAATTGGGTAGAAATCCTCAGTTTTGACAACCCCAACCCCCTCCAAACATTGCCAAATACATCTGCAAGGGAAAAAAGGCACTCAGGATTGAGAAACATTAGGCTGACAGAAAGATAAATTTTTCTAGAACTAAAAGATCAGGGTTCTAGTTTCAGCTGCATGACAAGTTATTTACCTTTCTAAACCTCAGTTTCCCCATCTACACATCAGGTAGATGTGTAACCCACAATGCAGTTGTGAGGATTAAATGAATCAGTGTATTCAAAGATAACTGGGATGATGTCCAGTGAATAACAATTTCCCTCTTGAGTCTGAGGTTGACCTGCCTCGTGTGTCACCATCTCACTACTGTTTCAAGCCCTACTTCTCTCTGTTTCGTCTAATAGAAAGAACAAACTATGGTTAAGGTCTTAGATCCTTGCTGTTTGTCTGTTCCCAGTACCTGGGTCTTCTTATCTGCTTGAGCATTCCCTTACAACCATTCTTCTAACCTTCGGATATGTTTTCATTCTGAAGTCTTCATCTGATTCTAGAACTTCAGCTCTATCCCAACTATTTTCTCCAGACTTGCCCGTACTTGACCCACTCGTGTTCTCTCCCCTTTCCAGCCACCTGAGCTTAAACAAGGTCATCCTTATGACCACACTGAATACACAGGTAGGGGGAGGGAAAGAAAATCAACAAGCCTGGAATTAATTTCATTGTCTTCGATATACAGAGAGACCATAACTCTCTGGGCTCTGAACTTCTCATCTTGTTAACTGGAGGGTAAGATCAGTTAGTTGTAAGGTCAGAGTTGCCTTTCCCACTGACTATAAGACAAATATCAAGATGTGTTTTTGTTGCCCTCAGTAGAGTGCTGTGATGTCATAGCTCACAGCAACCTCCAGCTCTTGGGCTTAGGCGATTTTGTTGCCTCGGACTTTCGCGTAGCTGGGACCACAGGCGCCTGCCAAAACATCTGGCTATTTTTTGTTGTTTAGCCAGGGCCAGGTTTGAACCTGCCACCCTCAGTATATGGGGCCAGTGCCCTACTCATTGAGCCACAGGTGCTGCCCTCTAGATGCCTTCTTAAAACCAGATGGTCTGTAAATCTTCTTCCAAGGTCAACACTGTATATTCAGGTTTCAAACATGGGAATGAAAAAAAGTTAAGGGAGATAGAACTTCTCAGTCCGAACTACAGTTCCCGTTTGTGCCACAGTCTATTTTCTGGTAATAGTGTGATGGGATGAATAAGGTCCAGGTTTGGGGCAGACAGACTGGGAGTAGAATCTCTGCTCAGTTACTCACTAGCACGTGCAGTGTGAGCCTAGGTAGGCGTTGCTGTCTCTGAGCCCTTGATGCTCCCCTGTTTTCCACCTCAGTTGACTCTTACGGGTTGTACATGAGAGTGGGGAGCTCCCGACAACAGCATCTGGCACCCCCTCCACCATCCCAGTCTCCTACTCCTCTGAGTCCTCACATCATCTGGGATGAAACTGTCAGCTTCTCTGGGCAAGGATTCCATTCTGCCACTCCTCGCATTTCCCTACACCTTATTCTAGCATGTTACTTTTACAGAGTTATGACTTAGTGAAGCTTCCATTGGGTTGAACAGACTTGAAATTTGACACACTATAGGACAGGAAATAAAAATCAATCATTTAAAAATATTCTTGAAAATAATGAAAAGATATTAATACCAAAAAAAAGAGAACATAATGGTAAAAAGAAATTGGCCCAAGAGTTCCATACATGGTGTTTTTAAGGGGCTTTGCATGGGTGAGCAGTGATTTGAGGTAAGACAGAGCTAGATTTGGAGTCAGACTGATCCGTTATCTAGTAGAGTGTCTGGCAGACAATAAACATTCAAGCAATACTACCTAATGTAGCTTGTTTTATGTTTTAATGTCTCTGAGTCCTACTTATATCACTTACTGCAATTATTTTACATCACCGAGACTTGGTTTCTTAATATGTAAAATGAGAGTTGTAACGCGGCTAACCAAAGTAATGTAAGTAAAGAAGGTGCGTGGTTTGTGGCTCACAGATCATAGTTATTATTGCCCCAGAGTTTCTGTTTTACCTTAAGCTGACTGACACTGGTGTTTGTGAATATGGTTAATAAATATTCCTGGGTGTTCACAATCACATCACATCACACACTGGGCAAGTGTTCAGACCAGATGGAAGAAGTAATGGTGCCTGTAGAATCAACAGGGGGCTGAAAACAGACTGGCTCTGATGCCGGCAAGATGTGAACACAGGGCAAGGCGCCGTGCCTATCTGATTCCCCGTGTCTGTGTACGTGTGGAGAAGTAGCTCTCCCATTTCTAAAAGTCTCCAAATGGGACTAACTACTGTGACCATCCCTTCCAGTCTCGAGAGTGCAAGATTAGAAGATCAGCCTCTATTTTCCTAAATATTTATCAATGGAAGTTAATTGCCTGCATTTGCAGGGTGATGGTCCTGGGAGGGGTGTGCAGGGGATGAGGGGGGAAGTGGAGTAACCAGTGCGTGGACACCACAAGTGAGTCACTCTTCACACATGTTCTGTGTATCCTAAAAACTCTGCAGAATTGGGTTCTTAGCTCTGCTCTTCCGTTAAGTAAATGAAGATGGAGCAGTTTCAAATAACTTGTGTCAAGTTGGAGAGAGTGAAAAGTTGTTTGCTTTCTGTGCTGCCCCTTCCTCAATCTAGACACCCATCAGTACCAAATCATCTCCCTTCCTTAGGAGCCTGGGTGAGCCCTCCAGGAAAAATCCAAGCTGCTTAGCACAACTGACAAGGTCCCATGTGACCCGGACCTGCCTGCCCCTCGGCCACATCTTTGAGATTCACCTGCTCACTCTGCACTGTTTGAGCACCGCAGAGCCTCTCAGTCTGCGCTTACTCAGCTTCTTCTTCCAAGCAGTTTGCAGTCTGCCTCCATATGGGAGGGTGTGTTCTTGCCCTTTACTTTTAATGGATTGGGGTAGATATGCTGTATTCAACTAATCACAGATTATCTACCTACCTACCTACCTCCATCTGTCTCCCTCTATATATTGTCTATCTATCTACCAAATAATAGGTAATATTTATTAAATGTTAATAATCAAGGCACTATTCTAATCACTTTATGAGTTTTTTTTTTTAATTTAACCTTCGAACAAGCCTATGAGATAAACATTTTTATTTACCTTTTCCAGATGAGTAAACTTCCTCACAGAGAGGTTAATTGAATTTCCTAAGGTCACACAGCTACTAAGTGACAGGGCCAGATTTGCACCAGGAAGTGAGTCTGGACCCTTAACTGCCACACTACTTTTCAATTGGATAGTTACAGGTGATGCCAGGCACTTGGGTGATTAGTGTGGGAGTTGATGCGGGGCTTGGAGGAGCTGCAGCATGTAGGGAAGCAGCCTTTGGTCTTCTCAAGTGCCCATCGATCCATGAATGGATCAACAAACTGTGGTATATGTACACCATGGAATACTATGCAGCCCTAAAGAAAGATGGAGACTTTGCCTACTGCATGTTTACATGGATGGAGCTGGAGAATGTTCTTCTTAGCAAAGTATCTCAAAAATGGAAGAAAAAGTATCCAATGTACACAGCCCTATTATAAAACTAATTTATAGCTTTCATATGAATTATAGCCTAAGAATATGGGGAGGGGGAGGGGGAAAGGAGAGGAGAGGAGTGGATGGGTGGAGGGAGGGTGATTGGAGGTATCACCTCTATGGTTTATCTTACAAGGGTACAAGTGAATCTTTCTAAAAGTGGAATATAAATGTCTTAACACAATAACTAAGAAAATGACATAAACGCTATGTTGCCCAGTTTGATGAAAATATTTCAAATTGTATATGAAAACACCACACTGTACCCCATGATTGCATTAACGTACACAGTTATCATTTAATAATAAAAAAAAAAAGGAAGCAGCCTTTGGTGGTCTTCTTACCCGCTGCCTTTGCCCCTTCTGCCCCCACTGGCCCCCCACAGAGCAGAACCCACCCCACCTCCTCTGTTGTTCTGGATGCTGCTCCCCCAGCTTAGACGTCTCCCCCTCACATTAGTTTAACACCTGCTCATTTGCCAAGCAATTATTGAGCCTGCTATTTTGTTCAGACCCTGCTGGAATCTGAGTCTACAGAGATAAACAGACACAACCTCTGCCCTCCAAGCCTCACCATCTGGACAGGAGATGGACATTTAAACAAGCGCAGACACCTGGCGTAATGGGGTGTGTGAATGAAAGTTGTGTAGGAAAAGAGAAATACAGCCTGTTTATTTCATGAAATATCACTACCACTTTTTAATAACAAAAATAATATATATAGTAACATTTGAAGCCCAAGTTCAGTCCTTATTGTTACCAGGTCAGCAATCTGTAGGCCTCTAGCATTTTTTTTCCTCAGTATAATAAAGTCTGTTTTCCCATCTCTCCTCCTTCCCTCCCTCCCTCCCTCTGTTCCTTCCTTCCCTCTTTCCCAGATAACTTGAGGACTTTCTTTGCTTCCTTCTTGCCAGGCACTAATGCCCATTACTTATCCTTCAAAACGCAGCTTGAGGTCCTCCTACAGACAGTCCTCTTGAATCGTGCAATTCCTAAGAAGATTGAATAGAGTCTTCTTCTTGCTGCTCCCCTCGTATTCTGTGAGGACTGGTTCTCCTCTGCGGGAAGCTCTGTTGTCTGTCTCCACATTGGACTGTGTACCCCCCGAGGGGAGGGACTCTATATGGAGTTTTATACAGTGTCAATACATGTAGTAGACATAGGTGCTCAATAAGTAATTTGTTCTATGTATAAATGAATTAAATTCAGGAAGAAACCACAATGGATGCTAGAGAAGGATTTACGCTGACAAAAAGTGTTCATGCAACTCCTGAGTCCCTGCAACCTGACATTCTACAAGATATTTCAAGCTCTGCAAATTCTGTTACTCAGGGCAGCCTACAAGCCTAATTCCCCCTTACTTAGCACATCTCTTGGACGGTGGGCAGCTCTGACAAATCTCTTAAGATCATATAGAATCCCTGATTTTGGCAGACTCTTTTCTACCCTGGCCTTCCAAAGTACTAAAGTCTCTGGATTTTAGCTGCGCTTATGGCTACCCAGGATAAAATCCATATATCCCAGACACTCTTTCAACTAGGCACGTCCAGTGGGAGCTAGCACCACCAGGTGACATTCCCTCCCACTTCTGTCTTTAAATATCAGGTACTTTTCCCTTACTCCCCACCCCCAAACTGAAGCCTCTGGCTGGAGTCTCCACCTATCAAGTGGTGAAATATCCATTCAGACAAACGCCACGCCCAAGGGACTGTGGAACAAAAGACGACAGGAGGAGCTTGAGTCTCTGGCAGCTTGGTGTCCTCACCAGCCTTGGAACGCTCACTTTCAGACCTATAGGGACAGAGACAGATAAAGACTCAATCTTGTTTCAGACATTGTTGTTTGAGACTCTGTTACACGTAATCACATCTGATCTTGACTAGCACCTGGACTCTCCTTGTATAGAAATGCAGATTCTCAGAGGCATAGGAAATTTTAGAGTTAACCTAATATAATATTTTTTAACCTTTTTTGGAGTCAAGAACAGTTTAAAATTTAGCTAGCTATACTAAAATAAGATAAGATGGACCTCCATAAGGATATGGCCTTTGTCATTAAGCATCTCTGATCTGGTGGCAAACCCTGGTTTTAACTAAGAGGAAGCTCAGAAAAATTCCAAAATCTGATGAAGGATATTTGGGAAATTAGAAATATATTAAGGACAGCTGTGCTTTTTCCTCCAGGGAATACTGCCTGAGTTCAAAGTAGACTATCGCCAGGTCTGTGGGCAATGTTCGAGGGAGGGTCATTAGATGGGATTTTAAAGATATTTTGTGTTTCTTACTAAATATGATGACTTAGCCTCTTTTATTTATCCATCCATCCATCCATCCATCCATCCATTTCAGAAATAATTACTGAATGTCTTCTGGGGTCAGGCACAGGGAGGTGCACTGCTACAGTACCATGCACAAAGCCCTGCCACTGCTGTCATTGTGGGGTTCACATGCAGGCCATGAGTCTGACACCAAACAAGCTAGATCACAATCCATTTATAATAACAAGTCAGGGTAAGTACTAAAGAAAATGAACAGTGTAGTAGCAGAGAATAATGAGGAGATCTATTGGAACCTAGGAAGACCACTTTGTGGAGGTGAGATTTAAGATGAGAAGGAATCAGATATATAAAGAGTAGATGGCAGGGTGGTCCAGGCCAAGGGACAACTATGCAAAGATTCTAAGAAAGAAGGAGCTAAAATATTAAAGAACTGGAAGAAAGCTCAGTACCGTGGGGTTAAGTCACTACAGATGAGGGTGAGGAATAGACCAGGCCAAGAACATACAGGCCCAGTGGACTCCTGATGGTCCCTTAAAAATTCTGGGTTTTTATCTTACTACCAGAAGCCATTCCAAGTCTTTTCAGCCTTCTTTCCAGAGAGAGAAGTGATGCAGTTCTGGGTTTTTAAGAGACCACTGTGGTTGCTCTGTGAAAAGGAATTGGGTGGTAGATAAGGGTAGATAGAGTGAGACCACTTAAGAGGCTACAGTCACAACTTAGGTCAGATGTAGTGGACACGTATTTTAGGTTTCGGGTATATGTTGGCTTGGTGGGGGGCTGGTTGTAGAGTATGAGAAAGAGGGACAGACCTGATAAAAGGTTATAGGTCCTCTCAGATCTTACAGGATCCCTCTGTAGACTTCTCAGGCAAAGAGAACCCAGATTTATTCTGATGTTGTTGGAAGATCCTTCTCCATAGCTCTGACCTGCTCAGAGACCTTTCCCAGGGTACAGAAGCAAAATAAGACTAAACCATAGGTTTCTGATATGCCAGATCCCACTGCCAGAAGAAGAGGTACAAGTTGCATGTCTAGAATAAGGTCAAAAAGGATTTCATTCATTTCCTTTTGATAAAATTGCCACATAACTCACTGATCTGATCTGGAAGAAAATAAGATAGATGCTGTAGTTTGTGATTTATGTTTATATAAATTGTGTAAAAAGGTAGATATCTAGAACTTCAATTTTAAAAGAATTCAGAAAACAGTTTCTTTTAATTACCCATGTCTCTATAGCAATAATGTGTGTTAGTACCAAAAATATAATGAATGATAGTTGATAACTGATTTGTCTTTAAGTAACACACAGGTGAATGTGGTATAGATTCTCTGTCATTACCTCTTTTCAGTCAGGAAAACTGAGTCCTTCCCTGGCTGAGTCCAGGCCTCTCCAGCTTGCTGAACAATTAAAGCTCCTTCCACCCTTCCCGCCCTCCCAGCTGGCCAGATGGGAAAACAAACAGGGAGCTGTCCACTGCCAAGTAATTGCATATATGTTAATGTATGTTAATGTATGTTAATTTTCACAGTGACCTGCTTAGTTGTATCCCTTCTTTACTTTTGAGGGAAAAAGGCTCAGAGAAGTTAAAGGACCTGTGACAGGGCCCACAACTAGTCAGTGGAGGAAGCAGGTCCTCCTCTAGAATCTATGCTTTGTGCCACAGCACCCATGCATGTTCCCAGCTTGACTCCCTTCTCAAGGGGTTCCCAGTTCCAGAAGGGAAAGAATACTCAAATAGCCCCAGAAAGCCAAATATTCCCAAACAATTTTATGCCATATTAAATGGCTCTGTGGAGATGCCCCTGCAGTCCTGGGGGAAAGAGGCTGCAGCCCCAGCTGACTCCATGACTGAAACCCTGTGAAACTCCCTGAGCCAAAACTACACAACTGAGCCACTCTCGAATTCCCGACCCACAGAAAATGAAGGGGGAAAATTGCTACTGTAAGCTTAGTTTGCGATGACTTTTTAGGCAACAATATGTAAATAAGTAATGTCAATGGCCACTGTTTCCAAAGCCCCTGGGATGTACTAGTGCCTTATATTTTATTATAATAGTATCTTTAAAAAATTATAAATATTTGTGCCATATTTACAGTTTATAAACAGCTTGCTCAGTTATGCTCTCTTGAAGAAGAATCCTTTTTTTTTTTTTTGCCTCCACAATTTTCTGCCTCGCTTCTGGGTAACAAAATTCCCAGTTGTTAACTTTCGCCTGATATTCAGCATACTATGGCGGAAAGAGTGTGGTGTTTGGAGTCAGACACTGAATTATCTTAACTGAGGTAAAATTCAGGTATAGGGAAATAAACAGGTTTTTAAAGGTGCAATTCAATGAATTTTGGCGAATACGTACCTTCCTCTAACAAAAACACCAGTAAAAATAAAGATCATTTCAGTCATTCTAGAAAGTTCTCTCGTGGTCTCTCTCATTCCATCTTCACTGACCTGGCGGCAACCTGTGTTTTGATTTCAATACCCTTAGATTAGTTTTGTCTGTTCTTGAGCTCCATATAAGTGAATCCTGCTATCTGTGCTCTGCCTGGGAACTGTCACTCAGCTATGTTGTTGTGGGTATTAATCCCTCATAGCATTGATTGCTAATTAACATTGCATTGAGTTCATTTCATATTACGTGTTTATATGTTCTCCTGTTGCTGGACATTTGAGTTGTTTCCAGATTGGGACTGTTACGATCATTTTTGGACAAGTCTTTTCTTGGACATACCTTTTCATTTATCTTGGAAAAATGCCTGGCTATGAACAGCTAAGTCATAAGATGGATGTAGGTTTAACTTTCTAAGAAATAGTCAAACAGTTTTCCAAAGCCTTTGCCTCATTACATCCCCACTACAGTGTGGGAGGGCTCTGGTTGTTCCACATTCCAGCCACCGTTTGGTGTTATTCTTTTAAATTTTGGCCATTCCAGTAGATGTGTGGTGATATTTTACTGTGGTTTTAATTTGCCCTTCCCTGATGACTAACGGTGAACTCTTTCAATAAGCTCATTGTCCATTCATACAACTCTTTTTGTGAAGTGTTTGCTCAAGTCTTTGGCCTATATTTGTGACATCATTGTCTTAAAAACCATTGACTTGTAGGGATCACTTTGTGTTATGGATATGAGTCTTTCATCAGCTATACGTTCTGTGAATAATTTTTCCCAGTCTATGATTTCCCTTTTCATTCCATAAGAAGTATGTTTTTTATGACTAGGAGTCTTTAATTTTAATAAAGTTCAATTTATTAGTTCGTTTTTCTTTTAGGGTTACTTAGTTTTTACGGATGTCTAAGAAATCAGTTTTCTATCTAGAGTTTGAGTCTATGCTTACTTCTCTTAAGGAAGATAAATAGTATTGGCTTTTGCTTATATGTCCATGGCCCCTCTTAAATTTATTTTCATGTTTGATTAAAAAAGTATTGGAGCTTTTCTCCCTCCTCTTTGGTGAGTGCATTTTTTCCCCTGTTAAATTACTGGAATGATTTTCTTGAAAATAAATTAATCCAAATATGTAAATCTACTTATGGATTTTCTCAATCTATTCTATTTCTTTGTTTCTCCTCAGGCCAATATTATACTATGTTTATGGCTATAACCCTATAGTAAATGTAGAAATCAAATAGTATATGAATTTTCCAAGTTTTCTGTTTCAAGATTATTCTGTTTTCTACTTTTTTGCTTTGCCAGATAAATTTCAGAATAAATTTTCAATTTTTGAAGAACTTGTGTGACTTTTGTTATGCTATTCCGCTCAAGGAATTTGTCATTTCCCCATGTCATAAAATATGTTTATAATATGCTGTTATCATCTCTTTGATATCTCTAAGATCTGTACTTTTTGTACTGTCTTCCATTCCCAAGATTCTTTGCATTTATCCTGCTTCAGATTTGCTGAGATTTTTAGATCTATGGGCTTTTATTTTAATAAAATTTTAGACACTCTGACAATTTTGCCTTGAAATATTTTCTCTGTCATATTCTTTTTATCCTCTCTTTTAAGCTTTTGATTATGCATAAATGCTAGACACTTGATATTATTTCACATGCTATTAAGGCTCTTCCTTCTTGTCAAATTTTCTTTCACTTATTCTTCAACTTGTATTATTTCCATTAATTTATCTCAAATTTACTGATCCTTTATTCTCTAATCTCTTTTTTTTTTTTTTTTTTTTTTTTGGTTACGGTGCCTCAAGCTATCCCCCTGGGTAGAGTGCCATGTCATCACAGCTCATAGCAACCTCCAACTCCTGGGCTCAAGCGAGTCTCCTATCTCCGCCTCCCAAGTAGCTGGGACCACAGGCACCCGCCACAACGCTCGGACATTTTTTGGTTGCAGCCATCATTGTTGTTTGGCGGGCCTGGGCTGGGGATTCGAACCCGCCACCTTAGGTGTATGTGGCTGGCGCCTTAACCGATTGAGCCACAGGCGCCGAGCCTATTCTCTAATCTCTTATATGTGCTGTCATTATATAAGTATTATTTAAATAATTATGCAATAATTACATTTAAGAGTAAAAGTTAAACTTTTTATTTTAAAATTTCCAAAAATTTCTTTTCTGAATAGTTTTCATTTTTCTGCTGATACTCCCTATTATTTTAATCATTATGACTATCTTTCCTTTTACTTTTAAAAATTTTTTATTAAATCATAACTGTGTACAATGATGCAATTATGAGGTTAAGTGTACTGATTTGATATACGTTGAACTGATTACATCAAACTGCTTAACAGATAGATCAATCACCTCGCTTGCTTACTTGTTGTGGTAAGACAATTATACTCTTTTCTTAATAGTTTTGAAATGTACCATTGCATTATGCTCATTAGATGAGGTCCCCTCAAATGACCTCCCTCTTTCTGCCTCTCCTGTTCCCCTCCCAACTCTTTCCTCTTCCTTTCTACTATCTGGACTACAGTTATGTTTTACCATTCATATAAATGTGTAGGTGATTATATATTGATTTCATGGTAGTATTGAGTACATTGAGTACTTTTTCCCCCCCATTCTTGAGATACTTTACTAAGAAGAATATGTTCCAGCTCCATCCAGGTAAACATCAAAAATGTGAACTCTCCATATTTTTTATGGCTGCATAGTATTCCATGGTATACATATACCACAATTTGTTAATCCATTCATGGGACGATGGGCACTTGGGCTGTTTCCGTGTCTTGGCAATTATGAATTGGGCTGCAATAAACATTCTGGTGCAGATGTCTTTGTTGTAAAATGATTTTTGATCATCTGGGTATATACCTAGTAGAGTAATTGAGGACTGAATAGTAGGTCTACTTTTATTTCATTAAGTATTCTCCAAACTTCTTTCCAAAAAGGTCATATTAGCTTGCATTCCCACCAGCAGTATAGAAGTGTTCCCTTCTCTCCACATCCATGCCAATATTTGTAGTTTTGGGATTTTGTGATGTGGGCTAATCTTACTGCAGTTAGATGATATCCCAAAGTGGTTTTGATTTGCATTTCTCTGATGATTAAAGATGGTGGGCATTTTTTCATGTGTTTGTAGGCCAAACACCTGTCTTCTTCAGAGAAGTTTCTGTTCAAGTCTCTTGCCCACATAAAAATGGGGTTATTTGTTCTTTTTTATTGATCAGTTTGAGTTCTGTGAGGATTCTAGAATATACTTAGGTGCTTTAAATTTCTTTCCTACTAATTCCAATGTCTAGGTCACCTTGGAATCAGTATCTATTGACTTGTTATTTTTTTTTTTATAGATATGGTTTACATTTTATTGCTTCCTTACATGCTTGGGTGTTTTTTAAATAAATGATGAACTTTAAATTTGCATCATGTTGTCTTTTTTGAAGGGGTGTTAAATTCTGTTTAGGGGCTACTAAATTACTGGAAGTTCCTCTCAACTTTCCAGATTTGATTTTTCAGCCTCATTTGTGTTCATTTTGTCCTTATGCTAAGGATTGATCCAGGATTTGGGTTTAGTCCTTACTGCTATAGTTTGGCCAGTTTGGCCTTTCTGAAATTGGTCCTTGAGGTCTTAAACTGAATACTTGAGATGCTCAGCAAACCCTCTCTATTCTGAATGGACCTGAAGTTCAACAGCCCTCAGCAATCTGTGACCTCTACAATTTCCCTTCAGTTTTCAGCTCCTACTAGCTGCTCTCTGTTAGGCTTTGTACTACTTGATCTGTGCACAAGCAATGGGAACCCTCAGATATACGTGTCACCTGTGTTTCTCACAGCTTCCATCTCTTTGGTATTCTATTAAACAATCATGAACTCTGCCTTCTTGGTTTAGCAATACTATTTCACCCAGCCTCCACCTCTCTGTGTTGAAGTTGAGAAAGGGATCCCAAGCAGAAAGCCAGGACAAATATGAGGCTTATCTGGGGTGCTTCTCTTTTCTTCAGAATTATAGTCCAATGCTGATTGATGCCCAATGCCTGAAAATATTTACTTCACACACTTTGTACAGTTGTATTATTGTTTGGGTAAGAAAGATAAATTTGTATTAGTTATCCCACTGTGACCAGAGCCAGACTTGCTTTGATGCCTTGACCTAACATTGTCTTGCTGTGTGACTTTGGACAAGTTAATTCATCTCTTGTACTTCCAGTTTGTTTATTTACAAAAGGGGATTGGAATGTGTAGGCCACAATTTCAATGGCAACAGTGGCCTTGCCTATTTTGCTCATTTCTGAATCTCCATTGCTTAATGCCATGCCTAGCATGAAAAAATTCAACAAATATTCATTATTTAACTGTATTCATTTTTTACTTTGCTCACTCTTTCAAGAAATACTACTTAATAAATACCTGCTTCACAAAGGTGTTGCAAAGAACATGTTAAGCATGATAATTTATGTAATATGTTCTCTACAAAATTTGGCTCAGAGTAAGAACACAGGGCATTATAGATGTTTAAAAGAAGTGATCACAGATTATAACTATATTTACAGATCTTAAGGTCCACAGATACTTTATTCAAGGAGGAAAAATCAGTAATATTTTAAGAAAAATTGCCTTCTGTTAAAACTTCTTGGAATAGTCTTTGATTGACAATACTGATCTAAAAAGAATTAAGGATGCAGTCGGCTCATTCTCACGACTGATCCTGTGCCTGCAGACTGTGAGCCCAGGGCTCCCAGTTTGTTAGGAAGAGCACTGACTGACTGGTTAGCTGGTTAGTTGGGGTTAGGGCTAGGTTGGGTGAGCAGGGTGGCTGAGCTTATTCGTCAGAATCTCTGCAGAAGTCCCTAAGGATGGGTGTCATTGCCCATATTAATGAGTTTCTGCATTCAAATGAGCTTGTAAACTAGCCATGATTTCTGGGCCAGCATGAACTACAGCTGCAGTGGGGAGGGTGGAAGAGAGGGCAGCAGCAGGCAGCCAGATGTATGAAGCTCTGGCTTGGTGCACCAGCCTGTTCTCCGGCACTGCAATAGCCACCTGATTTGCAGTCCCTTAAATACATTCTATATTACTTCCCAAAGTGCCTCTCACATTTGTGACCTCATGTAATCTTCACCCCTTAATGGATGAAGGGCAGGATTGTGTGTTACAATTTTGTAGATAAGAAGCAGAGATAACATGACGTGGCTGCAGCCATGCAGCCAGGAAATATGGAAGCCTGCTCTGAAATTGTGCAAGAGGGTAAGTACTTTTTCTGTGGTTTAGAAATAATGGTTTTCCATTCCTTTACCTAAGTGGTGCTCATTTCAGGGAGCACTGTGAAGAGTGAGGCTAATGCCTAGGGATATAGCAGACTTTCTGCCTTTACACAGAATCTAAGTATTTCAGAGCTCAGTGGAGCCTCAGATATCAACAAGCCCAGCTTCTCTCATCCAGAGATGCTGAAATAGAATCTCAGGATAGTTGAGCCACTCCCTGAAGCTCACAGCATGTCCTTAGCATAACTGGGTCAGGGACTTACATACCCTGATGTTTTGTGATGCATTTTTTCCTTACGCCATGTTGTTTTTGTAGATGCCTCCCTGGCCTCTGGATTCATGAAATCAAAGAGAATAGGACAATGATAGCTTTGCAGCTTGGGTAGAGTGAAGGTCCTGAAGCCACTAAGAGGCTGAGGGTCAATTTGACAGGTCACCATCAAAGAGCACCTTTGTAAAGAAGACTCCCAAACAGTACCACAGTTTTGCTAGTTTCTCTAACCTTAAGCTGAGTCAAGCTGTATTGATCAGAGCCAGTTGGGAAATGAATTACTGAGGCTGATCTATAAAGAAATTCAATCTGGGATGGAGCAAACCAGCATCAGGACTCCTTATTAGGCTCTCCACACCACAAACTAAATAAACCAAACAAACAGACATACACACAAAGGGCAAACTTTTTCATGGAACGAAAATGACATTGTGGTTGGAAAATAGGGGTCCAGCTAATACCATCGTAATTGACTATTTTTTAATAACCAACAAATCGATCTCTTGCTAACAATGCTTCCAAGAAATGAGAATAAAAAGTATTAACAGAGAGACAGAGGCAAGTGAAATGGGGCTTCTAGCTGGGATGTTTCAGTATCCCTAAGACGAGAGTGTAATTCTGTCAGAAACTTCAATCTACGAATAATCCAAAACGGTTACCTCATTTAATTAGGAGAAAGAAAGTGTGTGGGGAGAGAGGGAGTCTCTGGGTGAGAGGAAACCAGCAAAGAGATCGAACCCTGAACTTCAAAATTGCTTAGCAAAAGCAATTTCAATTGCTGCCTTTGTTATAGAAGATTAAAGGTAGTTATGTCCTGGTGTACCTCACTTAACACAATCAATATGTTCCTGAATAGTTACGTGCAAATCAAATTTTTGTAAATCAAATTCAATTTTATATGCCCTCAGAGAGCGTACTGTTTCGAGGAACCTTTGGTGAATCTTTTTGTAAGGCCTAAAAACCATCCCCTAATGTATTGGATTTGTAGGTTTAAATTTTTATAATAACAAATTTGTCCCTCTCTCCTGTTTTTAGCAGAAGGGCTTGAAAATGAATGCGAATGAGATAAGACAATTAACACAATGCAATAACCAGTGGGACCTCCTGTGATAGGTGAATAAATGCTGAAATCTGATTATTTACCTTTTGTACTTTCTAGGTTTGAAGCTGTAACATTGAGCAAGGATGACTCGTGTTTAATATTAGGACAATGAGATTCTAAGAGAGAATCAAAGAGTTGCTTGGAAGGAGCTCTGAGAAGTATCTCATCCAAACTTCACAGCAGAGCTTTCTCTGTGCAGCATTCCAGAATGATGGCTTGCACGCTCTGCTTAGACACTGCTTGGATGTGCTAGGACATCCATTTATAAATTTATTCATTAAGTATTTACCGAATTTAACCAGGTGTGTAACTAGGTTCTGTGGAAATGAGGAGAGAACTAGACACATTATAAAAACACCATAAAAGTGTTTACCTTGACAGAATTTAATCTACCTGGGAAGGCAACTAGTAGCCAAATAGTGGCTAGATGTACATAACTAGCACATTCCAGTTAATAACCATGAAGATTGAACACAGGATGCTATAAAAGTTGTCACTGGGGACTAGGACAATAGGAAGACATGGGAGGACACAAGGTATGGGATTGACACAATTCAGCTTCTGTTTTGAAAAGATCACTCTGGCTATTATATGAAAAATTGGCTAGAGCAGGGCAAGAATGGAAACAGATAGCTTTGCAGGTCAGTTGAAGGATGCTGGTAGCTTTGACCAAGGGGCTAGCAGTGGAGACTGAAAAAATGAGATAATCCTGAGAATCTATTGGAAATAGAATTAACAAGACTGAGTAACCAGATATAGGTTTAAAGATAGAGAAAAGGAAAGAGTCAAAGACAGACTCTGAATTTCTTAACAGGGTGAGTGGTGAAATCGTGATGGGATCAGCTGAAGAGGAGAGCACTGGAGAAAGAGCAGACCACAGAAAAGAAACTTGATGCATACAATTAATTGGGGCATGTTGAGCCAGCAGTGGCATCAGTGGAGATGGTCAGTACCTGACTTTGGTCATCCTTCAGGAATGCCAGCTCAGGATAGCTCTCCAGCACTGGGGGGTGGGGTGGGGCTTTAACACAGCTTCAGGGTTTAGGGGAACAAAGGCCTATGGGGGCTTACATATGAGACAAGTCACCAAAACTATAACTGGAACATATGACTTAGGCAGGGATGGAGTGATAAGAATGGGTCATAGGGGTGAAGCAGGAGCTTAATTCATGGACCACTGAGACAATAAGAGAAGTAACCAGGAGACTTTTCTGACTTTTGATGCCAACTAGTGTCATGATTGGAGGCAATTTGGTATCAACCTCAGTGCTCAGGAGTAAACTTCTATACAAAATTTTAAATCCTAAATTCATTTGGCCACCATAGAGAGGCATACACCATACCAGGCAGGTGCAGCAGTTGATACTCTCACTTATGCTGCATTAGGCAGCTGGTGACTTTGTCTGGAGAGAAGAGAAAGGAGATCTGGGGTTAGTTCTGTCTTATTTATCATCTCTCCAAATTCACTTATGTTTACATCCTGGTGTATCTTCTGCTGGTCACCTAAAAAAGTGGCTTAGGTATAGAGTTGGGATTGATCATAGGCCCATGGGCACAAGCTGGGCAAATAAGAGGCAATCCTGGTGCTAACTGGTTGGGAGAAGTATCCTACTTCCTCCAAACTGCCAGTGTGATGGAGCATCAGCAGGGGCTGTCTGTGGGCACCTTTGCTATCACATTGGGAGAAGTTGCCTGACAGTGAAATGTCAGAGAGAAATGCAGAGAGATCTGGACATGTTCTGAGAGAGTCCATGGAGAGAGACTGGACATGGGGCTGAAGGAACACAGAGAGTCCATGGAGAGAGACCTGGACATGGGACTGAAGGAACGCAGAGTCCATGGAGAGAGACTGGACATGGGGCTGAAGGAACATAGAGAGTCCATGTAGAGAGACCTGGACATAGAGCTGAAGGAGTGCAAAGAGTCCATGGAGAGAGACCTGGACACAGGGCTGAAGGAACGCAGAGTCCATGGAGAGAGACTGGACATGGGGCTGAAGGAACATAGAGAGTCCATGTAGAGAGACCTGGACATAGAGCTGAAGGAGTGCAAAGAGTCCATGGAGAAAGACCTGGACACAGGGCTGAAGGAACACAAAGAGTCCATGGAGAGAGACCTGGACACAGGGCTGAAGGAACACAGAGAGTCCATGGAGAGAGACCTGGACACAGGACTAAAGGAACACAAAGAGTCCATGGAGAGAGACCTGGACATAGAGCTGAAGGAACACAGAGAGTCCATGGAGAGAGACCTGGACACAGGGCTGAAGGAACACAAAGAGTCCATGGAGAGAGACCTGGACATAGGGCTGAAGGAACACAGAGAGTCCATGGAGAGAGACCTGGACATAGAGCTGAAGGAGTGCAAAGAGTCCATGGAGAAAGACCTGGACACAGGGCTAAAGGAACACAAAGAGTCCATGGAGAGAGACCTGGACACAGGGCTGAAGGAACACAGAGAGTCCATGTAGAGAGACCTGGACATAGGGCTGAAGGAACACAGAGACTACATGGAGAGAGACCTGGACATGGGGCTGAAGGAACACAGAGAGTCCATGGAGAGAGACCTGGACACAGGGCTGAAGGAACACAGAGAGTCCATGGAGAGAGACCTGGACACGGGCCTGAAGGAACACAGAGAGTCCATGGAGAGAGACCTGGACAAGGAGCTGAAGGAACACAGAGAGTCCATGGAGAAAGACCTGGACATAGGGCTGAAGGAACACAGAGAGTCCATGGAGAGAAACCTGGACACAGGGCTAAAGGAACACAGAGAGTCCATGGAGAGAGACCTGGACATAGGGCTGAAGGAATGCAAAGAGTCCATGGAGAGAGACTGGACACGGGGCTGAAGGAACATAGAGAGTCCATGTAGAGAGACCTGGACATAGGGCTGAGGGAACATGGAGAGTCCATGGAGAGAGACCTGGACATGGAGCTGAAGGAACACAGAGAGTCCATATAGAGAGACCTGGACACAGGGCTGAAGGAATGCAAAGAGTCCATGGGGAGAGACTGGACATGTGTTGAAGGAACACAAAAAGTCCATGGAGAGAGACCTAGGCACAGGACTGAAGGATCGCAGAGTCCATGGAGAGAGACCTGGACATGGGGCTGAAGGAACACAGAGAGTCCATAGAGTGAGATTGGACATGGAGCTAAAGGAAGTCAGAGTCCATGGAGAGAGACCTGGACACAGGGATGAAGGATCACAGAGTCCATGGAGAGAGACCTGGACACAGGGCTGAAGGAACACAGAGAGTCCATGGAGAGAGACCTGGACACAGGGCTGAAGGATGACAAAGTCCATGGAGCAACACCTGGACATGAGGCTAAAGGAACACAAAGAATCCATGGAGAGAGAGTCTGTGGAGAGAGACCTGGACATGGAGCTGAAGGAACACAGAGAGTCTATGGAGAGAGACTTGTAGTCAGATGACATCAGTTGAGTCCTCCATCTGACTCTTTCTCAAGTAAATCTACTCTTGCTTTTCAGTTTACATAGCCTCATATATTTTATTTTATTTTTTTGCCTAAACAGGTTTGAATTGGAGATTTTATCACTTCACACTGGAAAACTTCTGGCCAACGGTGTGCATGTGACTCAAACACTCTAACTGTTGTGTGCTCATTTCCTGGAACTCTTCTTATCTAACTTCTAGAGGTGGATTACAGATCAGGTGGTCACTCTGAAGCTTGGAGTTTCAGATGGTGGATTACTGGGACTGGCTTTCGCAACAGAATGACCTGCAATGGGAAAAGGTGCTATTGTCAGAATTCTGGCAATAAAGAAATGCCAGGCCAGACTCGGTAGCTCATGCCTATAACCCCAGCACCTTGGGAGGCTAAGAGGGGTGGATCACCTGATCTCACGAGTTTGAGACCAGCCTGAGCTAGAGCAAGACCCCATCCCTAAAAATGGGTGTTGTGGCTGGAGCCTATAGTCCCAGCTACTCAGGAGGCTGAGGCAAGAGAATCGCTTGAGCCCAATAGTTAGAGGTTGCTGTGAGGTCTGATGTCAGGGCACTCTACCAGGGGTGACAAAGTGAGACTCTGTTTCAAAAAATAAAAATAAAAAATAAAATAAAGCAATAGCAAGCAGCTGTGCTTTCCTAATCAGGATGGCCTCTATCTGAAGGAATGAGAGATTATTTTCAAACAGTGTGCGTCTCCCCTAGAGACGGGAGCACCAAGATTGTTCAGGCTGTCTAAATTAAAGAGAACACAAGGTATTGCCTCCAAATTAAAGATTTTTCCGGGCACCAAAAGATTCTGTATGGGGGATATAAATACAGAAAAAAATTGTTTAGGTAGATTTAAAATAGCTAAGGTAGGTTTTTGAGCTAGTGGTCTGATCTACAGAAAGATCCTATAGGCATTTGGGTATCTCCATTTAAAGTCCTACAATAACCTGAACTAAGCCACAGAACCAGAGAGTTGCTAGCTGAGTAAGTTTTGCTAGACTTTCCCAGAACCCTTCAACCGGACACAGGATTAGTTCTTGATGCTGGCATCAGGCTTCTGCTTGTGGTTCGGGTGAGGAAGGTGGTCCCACGGCCATTTGCTGTGGGGAAGAGAAGGATGGGATGGCAGAGGGTTGCATCCAGGCAATAACTGGGGGAGAAAACAGGAAACCAGCATGTTAGAGTCCAAAAACAGTTCATTTGCTGCTTTGGAAAGCCCATCAGACTGGCGATCTTCCCCTCTGTGGTCATCCTTTGTGTGTTGTTAATTGAGAAGAATGAAAAACAAAATAATATTCATTGTGAAAAACAAGCACCGAAGTCAGATTCTTCCATGTGCGTGTCTCCTTTCCTTTCTGCCACTTGTCTTTTATCACATCTTACCAGAGCTATTTCTGTCTATGGGGAGTTAGCAGGGAGATCACATATTGTACAGAGAGCGGGGTGTTAAATTTATGCAAAGAGAAGGAATGTGTTATGGCAAAAATTATTTATTGCATGGCGTCTCCCTTGAGGGTTGGTCTCTTGTTAGAGCTTTAAGGACAGCAGCTCTATATTTGTCACATGGCAGAGTCACTTTCCTGCCTGCTTCCCACTGTCAGTGCCAAGAGCATTTATGTAAAGTCGTGATGCAAACCTGCTACCTCTGGGAGGCACGATCTGGTCCAACACAAAGTGTCTTGCCTCGTAGCCTTTTGCGTTCTGAGAGGAGTGAGTCCTCAGCCCCTGAGAAGGAGGAAAGATAAGAACAGAACAGGAAGGTGTTGTATGTCCTGGAATTGGGCCATTTCATGCAAGACAGCTAGTTCAATAGTGGCACATTTTATTGCACTCTGAATAAAAGTGCCATAAAAGGTGACATGCTGTGGGCTAGCATCAAGAGTCCATCAGACCTAAGGCTGAGTTCTGCTCTCACCGTGTATACTTTCCGAGTTACTGGCCTCGGAAAGAGTTAGTTGGCAGCTCTGAGCCTTCATTTCTTGGTTGTACAATGGGAACACTATATCCATTTGCACTGTGTTGTGAGAAATAAGTGAAATAAAGTATGTGCTCAATGATAGGTGCTAAAATAGTATCAGTCTTATACATTTTTAAAAATAAAATTAAATATGAGCTTAACACTTCCCCAAGAAGATACATTCCCTGGATCATACGGATGGTCCCTAGGACAAGGATGACAAATGCGTGGCATACACAGAACAGCTTCCTCCTGCCTTTTATCAGACATTGCTTATTGATTATATGACTCTATCTTAAGGATCCCTCCAGATCCTTCTCAATGCTGTGCTCAGAGTGGTCACTTATAAAATATCAGAGTTGATGTATAAAGTAAAATGATGTTTTCCATCTGTGATCCAGACCCTGTCCATAAATTACTCAGTTGATTATTGCACCCAGAATATCCAGATGGTTTTAATGCACATTAAATTCATAAATGGGCCTCTAGGTGCTTGGAGGACACAGCACTTGTGAAAGATGTGCCAACATATCCTTATTTTTGATTCAAATGTTGTGTCACAGAGTTCCTATCTTGCTTTTGGACATTTATGTCCCAGAGCATACGTTGTTAAAAGGGGAAAGGTCTCATCTTCAGGTCCTCATATGTACCCAGGGAACAGAGCTATACAGCGAGGCAGTGAGTGCCTCAGAGGTTAAGAGCTGAGCTCTATAGACTGGAAGTCTCTGCTATGTGCCAGCTGGTCAATTTGGTTAAATTGACTAAGCCTGCTGGGCCTCAGTTTCCCCATCTGTACAGTGAGTATAATAATACCCATGCCCAGGGCTATTGTGATGATGTCAGAAAAGGGCTAAGCAGAGCCACAGGCTGATATTCACCAGTCACTATTAATCATTAATATGCATCTTAACCAGAGCATATCCAAAAAAGGGAGATCCCAAGAGGCTCAAAATTATGTCACAGAAGAATAGAAAAGAAAGTGAAAGCTGGAGAAGCTGGGAAGACGAGGCTGAGGAGCGTGCAATCTTCACATACTTCTGGCAGAAGAATCCGACTGTGTAGTTAACTGTATTTGTAGTTTCCAAACCTTGGCTGCCCTGTGTTTGGAAGGCCCAGACCTTCTCATCCACTCTGAGAATCACCTGGGCCATGTGACTTGTCCTGACCAGTGAAGTGGAAGAGGAAGGAGTGATCGCCCAACCAAACTTAAATACCTCGGTGTGCTTCCTCCATTCACTTTTCTTTTGGCTACGTGCTTGGGATGTTTTATCAGTGTGTGCCCTGAAATGAAGATCTAAGAGGACAGCGTCCGCCCTCCTGGAGCCAACATGCACATTTGTTACTGCAGCACAAATTAACCGTTTTATTAACCATTGAGACACTTTCCCTGTAACCTTACAGGGTGTAGTTAGCACCAATACATAGCTGGTGAAGCACTTTCTTTTAATGTGAAGAACTTTCTGTCAATAAAAATTGTGTAAAAATGGAGAAGGCTGCCTGCATCTTAGCAAATTTCTTAACCTACTTCTCTCTAAAATTGAAGAACAGTAGAAACATTCAAACAAAGCTGAATTATAATGTGGCTGCAATTTTGTACAAGGATGTGACACACATGGAGTCTTTTGAAGGTTAATGTTTCTTGTTTTGGGAGAGAAATGTATTGTGGGGTCAAGAAATGTCTTTATTCCAGACTCATCAGAAAGTTTGCTATTTCCTGTGCCTATACAAAAAGATGGGCACCACGTAGTGTTTTTCAAATTTGTTTGATCATAGAACCCTCCTCACTCCTACCCTACATCCCCCTGTCAAACAAAAAAAAATTATGTGACAAATAATTTTTAAAACACATTTTAGAAAGTGCCAGTTTGGGCTCGGCGCCTGTGGCTCAAGTGGCTAAGGCACCAGCCACATATACCTAAGGTGGCGGGTTCAAATCCAGCCCGGGCCACCAAAACAACAATGATGGCTGCAACCAAAAAATATAGCTGGGCACTGTGGTGGGTGCCTGTGGTCCCAGCTACTTGGGAGGCGGAGGCAGGAGACTCGCTTGAGCCCAGGAGTTAGAGGTTTCTATGAGCTGTGATGCCATGGCACTCTACCCAGGGGGATAGCTTGAGGCTCTGTCTCAAAAAAAAAAAAAAAAAGAAAGAAAGTGCTAGTTTGACAGTTTCATGATTGCATTGGATTTAAACCAGGTAAAATTCAACTATAAGGGTCCCATTAATTATATATATATATATTTTTTTTTTTTTTTTTTTAGACAGGATCTCACTCTGTTTCCCAGGCTAGAGTTCTGTGGCTTCATCCTAGCTCACAGCAACCTGAAACTCCTGAGTTCAAGTGATCCTCCAACCTCAGCTTCCCAAGTAGCTGGGACTACAGGTGCCTACCACAATGCCCAGCTAATTTTTCTATTTTTAGTAGAGATGGGGGTCTCACTCTCACTCAAGCTGGTTTCCAACTCCTAAGCTCAAGTGATCCTTTTGCCTCAGACTCCCAGAGGGCTAGGATTACAGGAATGACCTACCATGCCCAGCCAAATTACTCATAATTTGAACCCTTAAGGATAATACTGAAGGTTTGCCTGCACTACGGGGGTTCTGGCCGAAATGGGAAGCTTTGCCTTCAGATTGAGTCTATCTGAACCTCCTTCTACTGCTTGCTGGTTGCTTTGCCTTGAGAAGGTCATCTAACCCTTTTTGCTCAGTTCTTAGGTTTTAAAAATGTATGTCTTTTCCCCTCTGGAAAGTTCATAGTTGTATCTCTAAACATTGCTTTCTCCTACACTCTTTATTTTTTACTTGTACAACTCCTACTAGTGAAATGATGGATCTTCTTGTTCTGCCCATCAGATCTCCTTATGCTTCCTTGTATGTTTTGTGCCTACTTCCTCGTGCTGCATTCTTCAGGCTGATATTCCACTAATTATCTCCTCAGCTGTATCCAGTCTGACTTGATTCTTTGGCTATGGAATTTCAGAAACTTAATTTTAATGTTTAGTTATTCAATTTTCTTATCTTTCAAAGTAATCTGGCTTTTTGCTGTAGTATCTTATTGTCCCCTATGGTTACTATTCTTCTGTGTTATTTGTTTCATAATTTGGAAAATGGATTGACAAACTGTGGTGTATGTATACTATGGAATACTATTCAGTCATAAAAAGTTGGAGATTTTACATCTTTTATGTTAACATGGATGAACTTGAAACATTCTTTTAGTAAAGCATCATAAGAAAGGAAAAGCAAATATCCAGTGTATTAAATATTAATACAAAGCCGGTAGATGGTCTATTACATGCCTACCTAAGAGAAAACCTCAATTTAATTCAAGTTTAAATGCACAATGTAAGGGTATATGGCACACCTTCTGGGTGTAAGATACAACTACAAGAGGGACTCTTCCTAACAAATGCAAATATTGTAACCTAGTCGTTTTAACCTTCACATTAACCTGAAATAAAAAATAATAACAATTTAGAAAATCTTTGGACTGTTCCATTGACCAGATTCTTTTGCGTGCTTGTTCCCTGATGACCATGAGCATTACAAATTCCTGTATTGAATAACTTCCTATTTTTGTTGTTAATACCTCTTCAATGAGAACTAATTTTCTGTCTTCTGGAAAATTTGTGCATTTTGGGAAGCAAATTTATGCTTCTGAGCACTTTATTTTGGCTCCTGTCATGGAATGCAGAGGCATTAAAACCAGGAATTGCTTTTTATATTAATCTGTATATGACATTTCTGAACTGTTAATATTGTATAGTTCAGTTTCAAACCCAACTGCAAAAAGATTTAAGGTTTTTATTTTCCATACAGCCTTGAGTGGAGAGAGACTTCTATGCAGGCCCCCTGTATTCATGTTTGGAGATTTTCTAATTCTGCTTTCACTAAGATTTTAGGCCTCAATTCCAACTTTCCACCTATCAAAGACTTCAGACCCTACCTCCTATGTGTACATGAGTTAGGAATCTATGTCCATAAACATTTAGGCATTTTTCTAGGTCCAATACTATCCCCTATTCACTATGGCAGCCATAGCATGAGACTTTGTGTTTACCAATCTAGCTTTCAATCCCTTCTTCATTTCTTGTGGGAAGAATGCCCACGTAAAACAAGTTAAATGAAATGTGCTCTTTTAATTCCAGAAACTGAGCAAAAAGACTTGTAAGTATCGTGTGTTTTGTAGTGGCCTAGCTGCCTGGGAGAGCATGGTAGGACCTGCAGGCAAGGTGATAACAACCTCTGCATGGAACTCTGACTATGCAGTCAGCCAGCCTACCAGATAAGGGTTGATATGGCCCATCTGTGCAGGAGACATGGCTCAAAGCTTGATGTGAGTGAAGAAAAACTCAATCGTAAAAGTAGGTGGCCTCCAAACCACAAGAAAACAGAGTCATTGAGCCTGTTTCTCAGAAACTTAATTGAGTACATGGAAGAAAATGTTTTACTTCCCTGTTTGTCCTGACCTTTAACTTTGACAATGGAAGTCAAATAATACAGGGTTGCTTCAGGTCTTTAGAAGAATAGTTGAGGCTAGTCTTAAGATAGTTATCTTATTTTCCCAGACTTTCTGTCTTTCCTATAGTATAACATAAGAATAGAGAATGTTAAGATTATTGATTAATGTGGTGTATGTGACTAGCTCCCCATAAAAGGTGGTCAAGAATAAAGATGATTTGCTACATGCCACCCAAAAGAGTGTAGTCATTTCTCGCTTTCATACAATTCCAGGAGCGAGCTTGCACTCACGGCCAAGCTGTCCTTCTCTCCCTGCGAGAAATTACCATCCAACAATTTCTGAACTTGGTCATTTTCTTTACTTTAAAAACTAAGCTAAGGGCACATGATATTGCTTTAAATTATAATGCTTTATCTATCATTTCTATTGGTATTCAGTGTGTGTATAGCAACAGGGGTTCTGGATTATTTCAGACTGTCAAGTAGCCAGCACTTGAACAATGTTTATATAAACATATGTGTATACACACACACACACATATATATATTTATAAAATATACATGTATATAAAATAGTCTCATTCTCTATTAACTTGATATAACAGCTTCTATTTCATTGGTCAACATAAAAATAAAATAGATGATGGCTCTTATGCATTCAACATAGTGGCCAGCATATATTAAATGCTCAATAAATACTGAACATTATTATTTCTATTATTGAAAAAGTATATAGACATTGAAGAAGCTTATTATACATATGCTAGAGGATCCTAGAAAGGGACAATAATGAGTCTGTCCCTTCAACAGACATTTTTGGGCTTTGGGACACAGTGGGCTCCTGGGAAAAGTCATTAATGGAGCTTGAAATTGCCCATCTGCCCCAGGCAATAGGCTCTCAAGTTTCAAATCAGAGGGAAACAGAACACAGTCCCCTCTGTGACCTCACAAGGATGCCCTCCATAGGCTTAGAGCTCTCCTAAAGAAGAAAACAAGAGAGGCTTTCACTTGGCCTTTATGAAGATCTCACTCATTGTATGCGGACAGGAAAAAACTCTAAGGTCCAATGCTCTGATGAGTCCTCACACCTACACCACAGGGGATTTGACTCATTTCTTTGATAAAGGTATGCATATGGTAATGGTGGCTAAAGGAATGAGAGCAGCTAACATCCATCTAGTCTTTCCCATGTGTGTGCCAAGATGTGTTCTAACCCCTTTTCATGTATCATATCATTCACTCCTAATAAGGAATCTGAGTTAGGTACCATTATTACCATGCCTGCTTATAGTTGAGGGAGCTAATTATAGTAATGAGTTGCTTTATCTTGCTTAGAAGCTTAGTAATGGTGGCAATACTGGTGGTGTGTAATTAAAAGAAATAGGAACAAGTAAAATCAACAGGGCAATGACCAAACTCAACGGTGTGTTAGTGTTAGAACAGGCATCTCAGCAGAGGAAAAGAGTGGATGAATTAACCTTAATTGAGTCCTTTTTATGAACAAAACATTTTTTCATATGAGCTGCCTGCTTATAATGCATTATTTAATTAATCCCCTTAACAATGCCATGAGTTAAGAGATGGTTACATTCTCCTGCAGGTGGCTGAGTTATGGGATTCTGTAGGTAGGCTTCCCCTGCCTACTATCTAGTGGGTACTAAGTGGGTGTCCTGTCCTCTCTCTAACCCCAGACGTTAGCTTCTGAAGGCATGTAGAATATGTACCTGCAGAGAGGAATGTAAATGCTCAGGAGAATATGATTCTCCTTCCCAGTTGTCTGCTACAAAAAGGGATGTTTAAAGGATTTAGGGATGCAGGGCATTGTTACTAATAATAAAATATGAAGGAACAAGGTGGCTGAAAGTATGGAAGGGAGGTAAGGTCCATGGCAGAGAAGAACTGATAATTTTGATGTGTTATAGGCACTGGAGTGGTAAGGATGAGGGGACTTTTCTTTTTGTGAGCATAGAATCTGGGGTGTTGGTGGCTCTGTTTCCCAGAATCCCTGTCCTGTGTGGTTCTTTAGATCTGGCTGTGGGAGGGACTTGCCAGTAGAAGGGAAGAACTGTCGGAAGGGTGCTGTGGTCGTATGTGGCAATGGATGGGCACAGAGGGGCCTCAGGCGCCAATCTGTCCATGGTCCTACTCCTCTAGCTCACCTTATCAGCTTTTGAACATTACCCAGGTCACTGACCACAACTCCGTGGGCAGCAGTGATATAAATATCGCTGCTTTTTAGAGACAATGGCTCCCAGAAGCCTGGCCTGAGTTCCCTGCTCTAAGTTCCACCTTAAGGCTCAGGAATTCCTGACGTGTCCAGGAATTTGAATTTCCTGGCAAGTCCTAACTGGTCCACCTGGCTGGTGCTTCGGGGACTTTTTCTGATTCTTCATCTCTCAGCTTCCAGATGTCCACTCCCCAGTGCCTCCCACGTAGGAGACAGGGATAGCTCCTATAATAAAGTCCTCCCCGGGAGGAAGGCTGGCACACTGTGCTCTGCACAATTCAGACTCTACCTGCCTGTCCAGCCTCACGCCAAGCCATTTTCCACAGGAGCACTCTGTTCTACTGTCCCAGGCACACGCCAAGTTACTTGCCAATTTGAAATCATTCTTGTCAACATCCTCTTTTCCTGAACACTCCTTAGGATTTTTCCAGTGAGAGCAAGAGAATAGCCAGATAAAGGAAAGAATTCATCCCTCATCAAGCTCAAGACCCTTCTTAACCACCCTCCCTGTCCAGGGATGTTTCTCCTGTTTCCTATCACAGCACAATTTCTTTTCTATCACAGAAGCCCTTTGGTGCATTATTCTATTTATATGTGTCTGTTTCCATGCACCAGAATGTGAGCTCTGTGAAGACATGTGCAGTTCACCTTTATTCAGCAGCTAACACGGTGTCTGACATAGATTAGGGCTGTCAGCGTACGTTTGTGAGTAAATCAATACATTAGCAGACTCGGGCCTCTGAACTGGCTTCCAGTGTCATGTCATATTGTTTTCTTGGTCATGATGATGATGGTGATACTGATGGAGGAACAGGTGGGTAAAACTAGGTCACAATGTTCTTCTCTTTTCTACTTTGCAGTTTTCATGAGCTGAGCTCAAAAAAAAAAAATAGTTTTACTGAGAAAGGTCAAGAATTAAGGAGGAAGGAGCTTAATTACTCTGGATTATAGAGGCAAGATGAATTTGAAGGACCCAAAAACATCTGGTAGAGGTGAGTAAGGACCCAGGGAACTTGGGTGCAGAGGAGGAAATAAAAGAGGGAAAAACTCCCATAGATCCTGTGAAGCAGAAGGGAATTGGGAAAGAGAAATGTCTAACAAGGGAGACATATTTCTTCCTAATTTCACTGCAGGTTGTGCTATGTAATTTTTTTATTCCATAATTCTCAATTAATCCACATTGCTCACTAGTGCTTTGGTACAAGTAGATTCTTTAGGGGCAATGGAACAGCTGTTGAAGTCTGCAGCCAGGTGGGTAATGAGATAAACTCAGACACAATACATGTGGGCAGTGGACTTGAAGGATGGGCTTATAACTGACAAAGGGTTACACTCCATAATGCTGTGCATTGGGGAGAAACTTGGAGAAACCTCATGCTGAGATACACAGAGACTTTTGCTCTAATTTATGCCAAAGAAAGGCAATTGATGAAACCTTCCCACTGCCTGCCCACCCTACTTACTTTGCTCCTCCAAACCAGAAGAAGCCTGGGAGGTAAGAGTCACCAGATTCCAGTGGTAGGAGTAAGAACCAAAAAATTCTTTTCTCTACCCCTGTTATTGGTGCCCACAACTTCTTCATGTTCCTTCTCAGATTAATGTTGCAAGGAGAGCAGAAATTCAAGCACTGAAAATAGCATATATTCTTAGAAGCCAGCTGCCATGTGAAAAGGCATGTAGATTCCTGGTTGGTGAGAGACCATCTGGAGAGAAAGATGCCCACAGCTCACAGTCGGCATCAAGGCCCTGAGCATGTGAGTGATGTCAGCTTGGGTCCTCTAACCCTAGTCAAGCTGCCTGAGCTGATACATGTGAAACAGAGGTGACCCATCTCTGTGGAGCTGGGCCTGAAGGTCTGACCCATGGAAGAAGCACAGGCAAACACATGGCTGCTCTGTTTAGTGACGAAAACAACAATAAAAAACTACACAATGATACAACAAATGCCATAAGGCCATATGTGCTTTTCTCCATAAGCATCTTTTGTTGTTCTGAATTCCTTCACATCTACTTGTTTTGCTGTTATTTGCCTCTTGCCCTTTCAGAGGACAACTCTGAAAATTTTACTGAAAATCAAATGATCTGTTCAGCTGGGGCTCAGTTAATCAAGAGTTTATAGGTTCTCCTAATAATGAGCTTGGAGGAAATTGAAATAACAAAAGCCCAGCTCCAGAGAGTTGACCTAGATAGTGGAACCAGCTGCTGGTTAGGGTCTCTCTCTTCTTTCCTCCAGAGGATAATTAGCATGGAGAGTTGCGAAGTGTCCTTTCCACAAGGATGGCAAGAATATTCCTGAAGACCCTGCTGAGGAAGTGGTCTCCAAGGAAGTCCAGTTAAGAACGTGTTTTGTTGTAAAAAACAGTCAGGGTTTAGTCTTTAAGATGCCTGCCAGCACCTATGCCTTTGTCTTCACCATGGAGTTTGCATTGGAAAGACTGTCCAGAGTATCAAGGACATCAGGTTATGGGTGGCCTGCAGGTTCAAATACTTTGGGAGGAATGACTTATGGTGGAAACATTCTGGGCAGCAATTTTAAGCCTTTATTTACATGGTTTGAGGGAAATCTGTAGAGGTGGCACTGGTATAGTAAGAGAAAATGGAATGTTTGCATAGGAAAAAAATTCTTGACATTCCTGATTCAGGGTGCTCAGGCCATCTCTGGCGTTGTTTTCTGGAGCGAAACGTTGCAGAGGTTCTGAGGCACCATCCGGGCTTAGTGGGTAAGAGTGCTTTGATTAAATGATAACACCTGTCTTTGCAATAAGAGCATGGAGGGGGGGGGATCTATGCTTTGCAATTTTCAATTTTGCAAGTGGAAAAACGGAAGCTCAGAATGTAGAAAGGACTTCCCAAAGTCCCTTGGAGGGTTGTTGGGAGGGTCAGGTTATGCCTAAAGAATTCTCCTTGATTTGTCTATACTATTTTTTCCATTCTTGTTTGGCATGGGATTCAGATATGAAACTTGTGCTTGCCTGTTACACTGAGATCGATTCCTTTGGTCTTGATTTATGGCATGTTTTAAGGATTTGGGTTCAGAATTATTCCTCGAGTCTTGGAACCCAGAGAAGACAGCTCAAAACCTTATTTCCAATCTCGGGTATTATCCTTCTTGATCAGAACCTCATTTCGGTTTGTGAAAATAGAGTTTGGATGAATCTCTACCGGAGGATGTTTTATCTACTCCCTTACAATTAATATTTTTTGGAGACATTCTTCGTAATTTCCAGATAACTACATGTATGATAATCAGACATCTCTTCTGTATTTTGATTCAGACAGGCTCAAGATTCAAAAGTGTTTTAGGTTGAACTTCTCTGTTACTTCTCCATTGAAAGGTGGGCTCAGCTATTGGTATCCCACATGGAGGTAGCAGACCAAGAAAGTGACTATCTGATTTCTAGTATCTGATTTCTCAGGGACTGTTGGCAGCAGTGGGAAATGTTCTTGCTGTTTTCCTAGTCTGAGCTGGAAATGATCAAGCATATCCAATTGACATTCTACCTCTGGGCTGTTGACTCACACTCAACCTTTGGGGACCTATTTTTCATTTCAGATGGAAAAGCTCTTGCTGAGTAGAGAACGCCCTCCAGCTCTGACCCCACAACCTTCCTTGGGAAAGGATAATCTCTTCTTTCTCTAAACTCCTTCAGCTTGCCTGGTCTCTTATACTCATTTAAGTTCTTTCTTTCTTTTTTTTTTTTTTTCTGGGATTGGAGGATGATATCAATTTTTATTCCTGAAAGTCTGAGTCTTCTGCAAAGCTTCCTTGCTGTAGTTTTGCACTGAGTTTTACTATTAAAGTTCTAAGAGATCCCTCAATGGATCCTTTGAGCTAATGTCATACCCCTCTCTGCTCTCAATGTTTAACAAATGCCCAGTGGTCCCTTAGTAGTCAGGGTCAATCACCCATCCAGGTTGGTGGGCTGCTTCTTGGACTGTTGCCTTACTGGCAAGAGGAGACCCAACTGGCCAGTTGTCAGTCTCAACTTCCAGTTTAAACTGACCAGTGTTGTGTCCCTGGGGAGGTGTCCTTTCCTGGAAATTAAGACCACTAGACCAACAGAACCAAAGTCTGAGGGTGCAAGACCCCAAGACCCAATTAGTGGGTTATTGGACATACTTGTGAGAGGGCTTATTTCCAGTCCCATCCCCTGATTCTCAGATCGATGTTATCTGATTACCATCAAAATAGCATCACTGCTTTGTCACTGTCAAAGCAAATATTATTTATTTGGGAGAATTATAAAAATTGATGACACCAAAAATGACTTGATGGAGGAAGGACATAATGTCTATCACAACTCCTCACATCTTTACATAATTTAAGAAGGAAATCTCAAAAATTCAGATTATCATAAGCTTAATCAGATACTTTAATAGGACCCTTATGCGAGAGGATTAGAAGCCAAACCTTGCTTCTGGTTCTAAGACCTGAATTATGCCGGTTTTAACCAAAAAGAGACAAATGTATAAATTTAAAACAGTAGAAATTTTTTTGTCCACTTTTAAAAGGTATGATTGACACACAAAAACCTGGAGATATTTAATGTATACAACTTCAGCTTCAAGATAAGTATATACCCATGAAACTATTGCCACAACCAATGCCATAAATTTACTCATCACCTCCAAACCTTTCCTCCAGATCTCTTTGTTTGGTTTGGTTTGTTTTTCCTTTTTGTGGTAAGAACACTTAACATAAGATCTATCCTCTTACAAAATTTTTAAGTATGTCATAAAATATTGTTAACCACATTCTCTATGTTGTACAGTACATCTCCATAACTTTTTTATTTTGCAAGACTGATGCAGAGAATTATTTATACAGATGATGGAAAAGGTGAGAAGACAAGTAGGTGACTTAGAGGTAACCCAGAGTTGAGAAAACTACGGCAACCCCAGACTTGAGGGACTAGAGGAACCAGCAGACATTGGAGGGAGCCCCTGAGGGTCTGGGTAGTGAAGGCTGGAGCACAGAGGAGGCAAAGGTAAGAGCTATGTCCACCTGAGAGAGCTTCTCCCGTCTCTCTGCCCCTCAAGCCCCTGCCAGTGCCTCCCTTTTGCCAAACTTAACCTAGAAACCAGCAGAGCTGAGAACCTAGAAAGCACTGTCTCTAGAGACAGTCCCCTCATGTAGAAAGTATAGAAGTAGAAGGACAAAAAAAGAACAGAAGGGCCAACAAGTCCAGGAGCAGTCTTCCATAAAGGTAATAAAAATAGCCAACTCCATTCGTGCAAACCTTTAAGAGTCAGAAAATGCTTTACAATTCATGTCTACACCTGATCTTCATATGATCCCCTGGGCAAAGTGAATGTGAATTTTTTTTTGCAGTTTTTGGCCAGGGCTGGGTTTGAACCTGCCATCTCCGGCATATGGAGCCGGCACCCTACTCCTTTGAGCCACAGGCTCCACCCATAAATGTGCATTTTATTCCCCTCCAATCTTGAATAAGTCACGGCCCTATCTAGGCTTCCATTTCTCCAACTGGAATTTGAGAATTATAGCCCAGTTGCAAAATTGTAAAGGTACATTACCCATTTGTAACTCTATATGTACCTTGTATAGTATCTGGCGTATAGTAGAAAATCAAAAATGTTCTATTGACTTGAAAACACTTAAAATTGGATTATTTTCTGATCTAACCTTGCTGTCACTAGTGTGTTATTATAATATATGCTTATTAATTCTGACATTGCCTTAGCTCAATAATAAAAAGTGAAAGTGGATTACCTATTTGCTGTTTTCTTCAATTTTCTAAGTTGAATTTCATAATTTGAACAGAGTTTGAAGGAGATTTGCAATTCTGAGGACCAGAGTAACGTTGGCACAATATGAAACTAATTGTTTTTGGTTTGTTTTGCCTTTTCTTACTATAGAAACTGGCCTCTGTTAAACCAATCCTTGCTAACACCAAAAATTACTTTCATTTAACTGGGGCTGGGTAAGCAGAGCTCTCTGGCGCTTTGGAATTACAAGCTAACAAGCTCCTTTGAGACTTTCATCCTCAATGTGCTGTCCAAAACTCAACATGACCATGACTCTGAGCAGGTAGACTGTTACTTCCATGTCACCTGCTAGGTGGGCCAGCATGGGAGAGCTGGACTGTTCCAGGGAAACACAGGGACTCCAAGCCAAGGGATTCCAAGCCCAGCAATCACAGGCCCATGCACTCACCAGCCCAACTGGTCACCACATCCATTATATTCTACACCTGAGCATATTTTAAATCTATTCTATTCTTCCCAACTCCAGGATGTTGGCTTATTCAGGCTTTCCTCATGACTGAAGAGGACCTCTGATTCTTTATTCCTCTTCACCTGCCACCATCACCCGACTAAAGTTCATTCTCTTCCTATTGTCAAAGGGATCATCCAGAAGCATAAATTGGACAGAGCTGGCTGCTGCCTAACCTCAGGACAGAGCTGAGCCTCTCTCATGATCTAAACCTGCCTGGCCCTCTTGTTCGTAGATGCTCTCTGGATTGAATACTGTGGTCTGTCCATCTAGTCATCTTTCTGCCTTCTTCTGAGAGTGATATATCCAAGTTTTCCTTGGAGGACCATCTTTCCCAGTCTCAGTCTCTGTGGCTTAGGTAGTATGTAGTCCGTCTTTGGCTTCAGAATAGCCACATGACCCATCCTGGCCAATCAGAATAGTACATCCCCAAGGCCGCAGTGATTCATCCCAGAATGCCAAGCGCACAATCCAGAGCCAAATAGAGTTAACTCTAGAACCTCTATTGGTGATATCAAGTCTCATTTGAACCTGAGAAAATGGGAGATGGATGCAGGTAGAAGCCTCTGCATGGAGAGAAGGGGCTTGGGAGTGAGGCTGGCATAGACGAAAAAAAGAAAGGATAGCCCCGAGGCTGATAGACACAGCTTCTTACAGCCTTGCTCATGGACCTGGACTCAATTTATCCCCAAAACTTTTGTCACATGGGCCAAGACAATTCTTTCCTCTGCTCCGTGCAGTTGGTGCTGGGTTTTCCCTACTTGTACCAGCATGGGTCCTAATTCACATCTCGTACTTTAGTCCTATAGAGCACTTGCAATTCTCCATGGCTTTGTGCCCATCCATACCATTGTTCAAGCCCTTGCTGAACTTGTCCACAGTTATCTTTCAAGCATCACCCCTGTAAGATACAGTAAGTATTTCATATGTATTTGTTAAAGTTATGAATACATGAGAAAATGAACTTAAATGTGAGTTATATTTTCAGGATCTAGGATTGCCTTAACAGTCCTCTGTTTCAGATGAGAGTATGTGACTGTCTTCTCCTAATTATTGAGATGCAGATAAGCTGGCTCTGCTGCACCCACTGTAATTCCACCCCTTTTCCAGCCCATAGAAGTGTAAGAATTGTCCCAGGGAGGCACTGTTGGAGTCCAGTCTATGTGGCAAGGGGTGAGTCTCTGAACCCCAAAGCCAAGAGTAAATAACTTCATGAGATTCTCGCATTGAGGTTCCAGGTGACCATCGGAGGGGGACTAGCATCTCCTTCTCAGGTTGGATATCAACCTTTATAGTAACCTGGTGATTTTGGAGGGCAGGCAGGGGATTGAGGGGGATTTTGAAAGAAATAGCAGATGCATTTGTTTGCTGAGGTAGTAAATGAGCCCTCCCTGTCAGCAGCCTACAACCGCCCACGACATTTCTAGCTAGCCTTACAATTGGCTGCTGGTTGGCTGTGGCTTTGATCTAATGTGGGTCAATTGTGCCTCTACCTCACATAGCTCCTCCTTCCGGAAGCTTGAAGATAGAGCTCTCCACTCTGTCCACACCATTCTCCATGGCAGAGGAAAACACAAGAGTTGTTGGGAACACATCTCTGATGGCTCCTTCTGGAAGAAGCACACTCTCGCTTTGTGTCACATTTGACAGCTCAAGCAAATCATGTGACCAAGACTGACCACAGGGTGGAGAAGTGACCTCTGCATGGACTGCAGATCCACAGGTGAGGGGGTATAATTCTCTTAGGGAGGGAAACAATCCAACTGTGCAATCTGCCAGCAACACGTGGGCAAGCATCAGTGACCTAAGGAAAATGCCCTACTGCTGGCCATGGCCAGGATCTGAGCATTTCTCCTGGACCATGTGAACACTGCAGGATGCAGCTGAGCTTGTGAGGCCATGTCAGTGCTCCAGCCAAGAGAGCTGGTCACTGGACAGAGCACTGTCAGCTGTACCAGATTGAGAGTTGACCTGGCAGGGGTGGGAGCAAAGAAACACCAAAAGAGGCCAGGCCAGGGCACCCTCCTGCACCACGTAGTCATTCAGCCTGAGGCTCTCCTCCCAGGAACGCCTGTCCACAGCCCTGTGTAGAAGAGGCAGCAGTGCTGGACAGACAGAAGCTCCACCAGAGGCCAGTGAAACCCAAGCAAGGGGTGTGGCAGCACCAGCTAGAACCTGTCTTAGTTGGCTCAGCTGCCATAACAAAGAGTGGTTTAAACAACAGACATTTATTTTCTCACAGTTATGGAGGCTGCAAAGTCCAAGATCAAGGTTCAGCAGTGCTCAGTTCTTGGCGAGGGCTCTTTTCCTGGCTTACAGATGGCTGTCTTTTTGCAGTATCCTCGCATAGCTGTTTCTCAGTGTATATGCATTGAGAGAGAAAGAGCAAGAGAGAGAGAGGAGAAAGCATGAGGACACTCTGGTTTCTCTTCTTCTTTTTCTTTTTTTTAATTATGGAAAGATGCTAACCTCATTATCTTTCAGAGGCCTCACCTGCAGAAACCATCACTTTGCTGGACAGGGTTTCAAGGGATACACAAACATTTGGTCCATTGCAGGCATTTCCCCCTCCCTGACCTTTTCTAGAAAAAGAGGGGACCCTGAAGAGAGGATAGAAATGAATAGCAAAGCAAACCCTCCAACCTCCCTACACTGAAGTCCTGAAGCCAACGTCAGTCTGGATCTTCAGGGCAAGGAGGAAATAAGGAGACCGGGAGGAGACTGACATTGTCAATGGACCAGCCAGTCTCTACTCTGTATTCCTGATGTGATAGGTGAGTTATGGAATCTTCCCAAATTGCCACCAAGGAACAAGATGGACGAATTCAACTAAGCACAACTCTAAGCAGTGATTAGAGAAAAATAAATTTGTTTAATTTCTTTGTCTAATTCAGACTATTCATCAGACTGAAAATGATGATAGCAGCATCTTTAAAGCTCCCAATGTGTGCCCACCTGTATGGTCTATTCTGAACTTTCTGTGTACCCAATGGCTTAGGTAGTTCATTCCTTTTCATTTCTGAGTATTACTATTGTATTTGAATATACCACAGTTTGTTTACTTATTCACCAGTTGAAGTACATTGGAGTTATTTTTAGTTTTTTGGTGATTATGGATAAAACTATGACAAATATTTGTGAACAATTTTTATGTGAACTTGAGTCTTTATTTTTCTTGGGTAAACAGAAGTAGGATCACTTAGTCACATGAGAAGTATGTGTTTACCTTTGTAAGAAACTGCAACACTGTGCTCCAAAATGGCTGTGTTATTTTTCTTTCTGGGAGCAATGCATAAAATTTTCAAATGCTTTGTATCCTTGCTAGCACTTGATATTATAGTTTTTGGTGTCGTTCCAATAGACGTGTAAATTATCAATTCAGTTTCAATATGAAATATCTCCTTCTACAGAATTTATTTATAAGAGGGGCAATTTTACGAACAGAGGAAAGAAAGGGTAAGTAGAATTTCATACAGCAAGAATTTGGAGAAAAATCAGAACTAAAGGTTTGTTGCCTCAGCTCAAATGGACAAACGCTTTATTAATGACTCAGTGAAGACATTATGCCAGAGGTATTTTGTAGTATTGTGGGGTCAGAAAGAAGTTTACAGTTTGGGTGAGAATTTAATGTTTATTCTTTTCTTGACCCTTATGGGACACCAAAATAAATATTTATTCTTTGTCCTGAAAAGCCTCTAGTGTAATGAGGAAGACAGGCATTCCCACAGCACGTTGCTATACAGAATGACAAGGACCAGGGTGCAGGTGTGTGGCAGGTGCAGGGTAGATGGGGGTGGGTGGGAAATGGCGTTTAAGTTTTCCTGGATGAGTAAGGAAACATTTCACAGAGGAGCTGGGATTTGAGATGAAACTTCAAGGATAAATAGGAATTTTTCTGAAGTGCAAGAACTAGATGGGCGCTAGGGGGAGAAGCAGCGGTTTGGGCAGGCGTGCGCCTAGAGAGGCCAGAACGCTGTGGGTGCTGCAGGAAGGCCAGGCTTGCTGGGGCTCCAAGTGTGTCATTATAGGAGATGAGAAAGGGAAGAAAGTCCAAGAACAAATATCCTCTAATCACATGGAGTCGCAGAGGAGCCATGAGAAGGTGTGTGCCACACTTAGACATTTACTCCTCTTAGAAAGATCATTCCAGTGTTACAGTGGAAAGTTGACTGGAGATGAGAAATAAGAGATGTCAGAAGACCACCTATAAATCTCCAGCTATGCTGGTATGAGGGTCAGGACCTCACTGACTGTGCTGGAGAGAGGGTCAGGGCCTCACCGATTGTGCTCGTGAGAGGGTCAGAACCTCACCAGCTGTGCTTGTGAGAAGGTTAGGACCTCACCAAGGGCTGGTAAGAGGGTCATGGCCTCAACAACTGTGCTGGTGAGAGGGTCAGGGCCTCACCCAGGGCTGGTGAGAGGATTAGGACCTCACCAACAATGCTGGTGAGAGAATCAGGGCCTCAGTGAGGGCTGGCATCAGGGCTGGAAGGAAAGGTGTGGGTTCAAGAGAAGTCTGGGAAGAGAATCACCCCAACCTCTGTGGGTAGCTCAGTGTGGAGCACAAAGGAGATGGCCAAGTTCAAGACCCCATCCAGGCCTGGTTCCTTGCGCAACCCATGGCAGGGAGAGTGAACTTACTGGGCTCAGATATGCTGAGCGTCATGTGGAGGTGAGGCAGGCCAGTGGGTTGCTTAGATTGTTGCACATGAAAATTTTAAGTTCAGGGAAGAAATCTGGCCAAGATGCACATTGGGGAGTTATTAACAAGAGTGGGGTGATTGTACCTGGGACGTGAAAGAGGCCATTGGGCAGGGCTGTGGCCCAAGCAGCTGAGAGCTGAGCAGACTTCTGCAGAGCCACATTTCTGGGCAGGCCATGTGCCGGTGACAAGAGGCTCTTCGCAAACTGCAAACTGCTTGAGCCACATTCACTCTGAGCCTTTGCTTTCAGGATACAGTTTGATCTGTTGTTCTCCAGCCAACATGGCCAGCCAAGTGGAAGTCAGCAAAACAGAACATGAATTTCGGTTTTAGAGAGACTGTGTGGGGGAGTACAACTCATTAGGTGAGTTTTAGAACAAGCTTCCTACTCTTTCTGGATCCTAGTTTGAATGTTCCTAACAGAGGGAATGATCACACCCTCCGTGCAGAATAATTTTGAGCCCTGAATGAGAGAGACCCTGTGGGCAAAGCTCAGGATCAGTTCCCAGTAAATGGTCATGCTCCAGGTCTCTCCCATGCTGTCAGCACCGGGAAGCATGAACAGAGGAAGGCCTGGTTCTTCCATAGGAGACAAGGAAGGAAGAGAAGAACGTGCCATGGAGACATGAAGGGAAGGATTCAACGAGGAGCAGACAGGGTCTGGCCATTTCAGTTACACGGATCTAATTTAACTGGCTTGTCAATGTCTTTACTCCAATTACCCTCTGTGTTCCCATGCTGATTTGAATGGAAAGAACACTTGCTTTGGGCTGGGAGGACACAATTCAAGTCTCATCTCTGGACTAGCAAGGGTAAAGTGTGACCCTTAGGCCATTACATTGTCTAACCTTGAGTTTTCATGCTCACATCTGTGCATCTTCTTCCCCTCGAAGGTTTCTGCACAAATTGAACAAGATAATATATGTTCAAGTGCTTTGCAGAAACAGATAAGAACGTAAAGGATTAATTATAATTTCTCTTACTATTACCATTACCGTTTTGGACTTGGATTCCAATTCCTTCTTTCTTTGTCTTCTGAGATGTTCCCTGCTTTGCCCGGAAAAACTCATTCATTAGGCACAGAGGATAATTCCCATATGGCCAAAGGATGCACAGCTTCCAGATCAGCTAAATTAGAAACGTTTAAATTTTTCATCTATTCCCTCGTCTGCTCTTTGGTCAATAGCTTATTCTGACAACTTCATTACCTCCTAATTACTCTAAGTTCCTTTGCTCATTTTCTGCGTGTGATAAAAAACCTGCCCAAGAAAGAAATTTGACATGCCGCGTCAACTGCCTACTGACTGACAACCAAGACTTCCCTGCTCTCTGGAAGAAGATTTTTTTCTTTATCTTCATCCAGAGTATACGTGTATATGCAAAAGCCCTCCTGGTGCCTGGCTTGAAGACTGCCAGCCAAGATTCCTTTTCCGCACACTCCCTTCCCCTGAAAGATGATAAGATGCATTTTCTTCCCTCTCATCAGAGCTGATTTATCCTCTGCCTATAAATCTTTGAGCAGTCATTGAAGAAGCTGTATCAGATGTGCCCTAATCTTTGTATTACTCATTTCCTAAAAGAATCTTAATCTACTGGGCTTTAATTATATGTCCCTCAGAAAGTGCCAGCCTTTTCTTAGAAAGGCACTTTATTCTTGCAATGTGATAATCACCTTCACTCTCACTTTGTCTGGAGGCTATACTTAGAAAATTGGGGGTAGAAATGAGCTGAGAGGTCAGCCAGCCTGCTGTGCCCAACCTGTCAGGGCCTGCTCATGCCGGGCTGCCTGTTCAAAACACAAGCTCACAGTTGATTCTAACCCAAGCCTGGAACTCTGGCAAGTGTACGTTCAAAATGCCACCAGGTCGTTCTAATGGGAAGACGGCCGAGCGGCCATGCCTCCCATCTATGGACTTCCGAATCAGAGATGACTTAGAGTGGCAGGAATTTTAGGGACATGAGCCCAACCTCTTCATACCACTGAACATCCTGGGACAAGTTCCTTGTCCTCTGTGCCCTTAATGTCTTAAAAGCTGAAAGTGAGGATCATGATGCTGTAGAGAATAGTTTTGAGGCTTAGTGTGGAAAAATACACGTAAAGCACCTAGCATAGGACCTGCACCCGGTGGGAATGTTTTTTATTCTCTTCCTCTGGATCTCTATCACTTTCAGTCATGCACAGTCGGGTAAAATCTGTTCTTTTATTTTTACTGATCACTTACGTTAATTTATCCCTAATTTAATCCTCCCAGCATCCCTGTGAGGAAGTATTATTATTTCCAATTTACAGATGAGAAAAATATTGTATTAAAATAGTTAAATGACACAGAATCCCACAACTCGAGTGGTGATGTTAGAGTTTGAACCTGGAAGGCCTGACGCTATAGCCCACCGTCTCAGATATCCCCGTCTTCATCCTTCTATTTGATTCTCTCTCTACTTGCCAGGACCGTGGCTAGAGCAAGGCTTTCAGGGAGCCGCAAGCCCTGCATATAAGATCAGTCTCTCTCCAAGTGCACGGTGGGCTCATGCAGGACCCCGAGAGGGGAAACACCTTAAAGCCGACACCCCAGAAGGCTCTCCTAGTCATCCTAGGTCATCCCTGGTGGGATACTCTGGGGAGGAAAGAATAACTGGGGAGACATTCGGGACATGCTACCCTCTTCTGCCACCTCCCTCCCGAGAGCACTCACAGTGGGGACGCTTAATCCCTGAGGCACCCAAGTAGCTGAAGGGGCTGAGGGAAGACCAGACCTCCCTGAGTTCACATGGGCTCTGGCCTCCCCTCCCCTCCCTCCAAGGTGGAACAAAATAAAAAGAGGAGGTATTGGGGGCTGTGCTACCTGGGTAAACTCACCTTTTTCTTCCTTCCAAGATCTAACTATTTGGTTTGCTTGGAAATAACAGCCCTTTCCCCGCTCACTCTGATTTTCAAAACTAGCCAGAGGATAGAGAGAAATGGAGGCAGGATGGACCTACAGGGCTCAGTAGTGAGCAGAGGGGAATGCCCAAGGGGGGAGTCAAAACCTGAGATCTCTGAGAGCCGTCCTACCCAAAGGGCAGCACCTTGAATCTCCAAACAACCCTGGGTAGGTGGCATTAATAATATTTTACAGATGGTCAAAACCGAGGATCAGAGGAAGAGCATATATAGAACTCAAACAGCAAGGAGAAAACAAGTATTTGACAAGAACCTAGGATGTACAAATTCTTTTATAATATTTAATATTGTTTAATTGTCACAATATTAAAGCCTGTGGGGTAGGCAGAAATATGTTCTTTGTACAGATGCAGAGAGATACTGTGATTTGAGGAGATTACACTTGCCTTCGTATTTCAGAGGACTCAGGATTCAAACCACATTGGTGTATTCCAGAGCTGTGCTTGGTCTTCCCCCAGTGGCATGTGGCTTCCAGCTTCCGGCTGGTGATCAGCAGCTCCTGTTGCCCTGTGTGGAGTGAAATCCTCAGGTGACAGCTGGGTTTGATAAGTGATGTTTTCCATGGGCTTGGAAGGTGGCGAAGAACCATGCATCACCATCCCTGCATGTGGCACTCGTCAGGAAGTGACCCCGTCCCCGCAGATCAGGAGGGCAGAGGTCCTGAGCAAAGACGAAATGTCTTCTGGAATTAATTCCTCACTCAATTGCTGCTTCATGTTCCCTCATTTAATACCTTCCACAAACTTGGTCTCAGAAAAGTCTATAGCTGCAGCACCCGCTATCAACAAAGGTATGATGCATTTTCTGGAATTCGTGACAATATCTGGATTGATGCACTTACCTGAATGGACTGAATGGGAGAAGAGATGACAAGGACTTTCACCCATTTCACAGATGGAGAAACCAAGGAAGACTGTCACAGAACCAGCCAGTAGTGAAACTGTGAGTCAGAGCCAGCACTGTGATCTCTACTCCGTCTTCTTGACATTAAAGCTGGCTGAGGGAGAATGGGCGGGGAAGGAGGGAGCCACAGTTGTTCTGAGAGGGAGTCTAGGAGAAAAGAAACCGCCTTGGGTCCGTTTGCTCACACTGCCTCCGAATGAGGGTAAACAACCAGACAAGCTGCCTTAGGCAGCCCAGGACAGAGACTTCAGTGTGAGGAGAGTGTCTTGCTGAGAAGTTAGTCTCCTGGAGAGTCACAGGACAGGTAGAATGCACAGAAAAGAACTGACTTGGGGAGAGAAGCCAGCCTGAGGCATGAGCCCAGGGGCTAAACTGGTCTTTCAGAGAAGTTCACCCCACTTTAGTTTTCCTCTTCTCTCCCCTCCCTTCCTTTCCCTTCCTTTCTTTCTCCTCCTTCCCTTACTCTTTCTTGATGGTTGATCCTGAACAAGTCTTTAATTCTGCGAGGAGAGAAACTTAAAATGCCAACAACCCTAGGACTTAGGTAATGCAAAATCAACTTCACACTAAGGTGTAAATGACTGATAGAAACAACTTATCTCTGAAGCTTTTTATTGTATATTTCAAGAACACCAATCTGTGTAGAGCAGTGAGCACCTGCCATGGATAAATTCCATATCCTTAAGGAATTTAGAACTGCAGTGAGAATGCAACAGAGACTGACATCCTCTTCTTTGTGTTCACATACCCCTCTGTATTACATCGTGAAGCCTCCATTTCATATTCCTTGAGCGTGTTCTCTGTGCCCACTGCTGTGGAGATACGTGAGGCTCGGGTCTACCTGGAGCTCACAGTCTGGCATGGGAGGGAGGGAAGGAAAAGGAACACCATTTTCCAGAGTGAGAGACAAATTACACACAGGATGTACCAAGATCATGGGAGGGGTGCGCAAACCTGGTTGCCTCAAACCCACGAGGCAAGAGGGGTTAGAGGAGGATAAGACCCCTGATAGAGATTTTTAAAGGACAAGGGCAAGATGGATATAGGCAAAGAGGAGGGCAAACAGCCCACATGAAGACATGAGCTATTTATTTATTTAGACTGAGTATCACTCTGTCACTCTGGGTAGAGTGCCATGGCATCATCACAGCTCATAGCAACCTCAAACTCTTGGGCTCAAGCAATCCTCTTGCCACAGCCTCCCAAGTAGTTGGGACTACCAGTGCCTGGTACAACTCCTGGATAGTTTTTTTTATTTTTAGTGGAGATGGGGTCTCAATCTTACTCAGGCTGGTCTTGAACTCCTGAGCTCAAGGGATCCACCCACCTCAGCCTCCCAGAGTGCTGGGATTACAGATGTGAGCCACCACGTCCTGTCAAGATATGAGCTTTTTAAAACTAAAATCACAAAGCTAGTCAGTGCTGTACTAAGGTTTTAAGCTCAGATCTGTTTAATCCCAAAGCTAATTCCCTGGAGAGGTAGAAGTGGGGAGACAATGGGAACTTGGCCAGCTGGACTGTTCGATTGTGTCCTTCTTAGAGTTTCCTGTTGAACAGCGAGGCACCTCCCTCCAGGCCAGCCATGTGGCCTTGGGCAGGGCACTCTGTTTCTGTAAAGACCCCTCCCAGCCACGGATAGGAGGCGCTTGGCCACGTGCTGCTCACTGTGGTCTCAGGCACTGGCTGGCACAGCAGTGGCAGGGGCACTAGAGTCTCTGCCTCAGAACAGGCCCCTGCCCAGCAACTGGCCAGTAGCAGAGCAGCTCTCCCTGTGGCCCTATGGGGGACAGGAAGTTCTGAGCTCTTGACATGGAAAGAATCCAGTGGTTCTTCAGGAATCCCTGCTTTCTCAGTGTCCCTTGGGGATCTCAGGTGGTCAGGACTGGGTGGGGTCTTAGGGTTCCTGCTCTGCCCTCTCCATGTCGCTAGTGTGGAAACTGAGGCTAAGAGAAGGTGCGTCCTTAGGCCAGGCCATGTCCAGGGCCAGCAGCCTGGGCCCTGACGGCCTGTACTGTGCTGCCCACCACCTCTCACCTTCATAGGGGAAAATAAAGCTCCGTGACTGTAAGCAACCTCTCTGGAGGCTCAACAAGCAGGGGAGGAGAAATGGTTTCAGAAACTCATTTTCGTCTGAAAAGAGGAAAACAATAAGCACCTTAAGAGAGAAATAAATTTAGAGGTTGCATGCTTGGCTAAGAAAAAAATCAAAGGAAAATCACCCATTGCTGGCAAGAGTAAATAAGGCACCATGTGGACACTGGAAAGTGCAGGTGAAAAATTTGAGAATTCTTAGAGCTGTGACCAGGTCCATCGGCTTCTCAAAAAACCACCCGGGGCTCCCGTGCCTGGAGGACAGAAGTAGAGCTTAGGAACATTTGACAGAGAAGCATGTCTAGTTGCTGCCTACATGGCTCAATCCATCATTTAATTTTAAAATATTGTTTTTAAAGTATCTAAAGAAATACATATTGTCATAGAAAATATAAATACCACTGAAGGTAAAGTTTACAATTGCCCTTTACTTTCTTCCAATCCATTCCTTTCCCCAAAGTAACTACTCTTAACAATCTGATGTGCTTCTTTCTAGAAAATTTTCAATATGTTTACAAATATTATATTTGAAACGATTGCCAGAGATTTTACTATTCAAATTGTTTTCTGACTTATTTTGGTTTTCAAAGAATAATACATATTTTGTGATTCTTTCATCTCATAAACGGAGGTCTGGCTCATTCTTGTAAACAGTTGTATAAAATCCTACAAAGGGGAGGTGGCCAACCTCTAAGATTCCTGTCTTTTAACCAACACCTAAGTTGTTTTCAGAAGTTAACTATTCAAAATATCTAAATGGCTATTCATGTAAATAGAAATTCGTGCACATGAGTGGTTATTTCCGTAGGGCAGCTTCCTATCAGCGGAGTGGCGTATGAATTCTGATGTGGTCCTCTCCCTGACAGCGGGTAAATACAAGCTCACTGTCAGTGAATTTTTTTATGGATTTTCATGTTTAATTTCATACACACTGTTACAGATGAGAAAAACAGCAAAGAGTGGCTTGAGTTTCACAGAACAGGATGTGGTCCCAGGCGGTCCGGCCTCAGGTTTCACTAGTTGGCATTTTTTGTCACTTTATGAGAATATCCATTTTCAAGCAACTTAAATAATACTGGACTTAATAAAAACGAGTGCAATACAAATTCTATCTTTTCATTTAGATGTACATGCCCGTGATATATTGTGGGGTTGAGAACTTTCTCATACATTTAATAGCTTTTATATATCTTGTGTTAATTGTCCTTTTATATCCTATGCCTATTTTTTCTCATGAAGACTTTTAATAATTGATGGCAAGGAGATATTTCTGTATATTTGGATTATTAATCCTTTATTATATATAGTGGTATCTTTCTCTGTCACATTTCCTCACATTTGTTTTGTTGTCTCCCATAAAAATGAAATTAAAAATAAAGTATTATTATTAAATATTAAAATTTTTCTTTGTGGTGTCAAAAATTTTAGATCTTCTGTAGGACATATTTCCTGACCTCAGGTAATAAAAATAGTTTTGTATATTTATTATATTTCCAAATTTCACTTTTAAAACATATCTTTAATAGATCTAGGTATTATCTCTATATATTATATGAATTCAATAAGTATGAACTTTTTCAATGATTATTGAATTATCTTAATACTAATTGCTTGAGTTGTTACCCCTTTCTGGCTGATTTGAAATGAAACACTTATCATAAACCCTCAAATGCCACAGACTGGATTTGGACTCTCTTTTCTGTTTTTCTTAATTGATTTGGCTAGTCTTGGGATAATGCCAAGTTTTAGCAAAATTAATTCCTGTATTTCTAGACTGTGATTTTACTTCCAATAAGACAAGTTGACCTTATTGTATTTCTTATTCAAAATACCCTTAGCTGTTCTTGCTAATTTACCCTCTTGGCTCATTTCAGAATCAGATTATTAAGTTCTATTTTTAAAAATGGGATTTTGATTGTAATCCCTCTGTTTTGTAAACTGAGAAACTGAGATCAGGGAGCAGGTGGCACTTGGTCAAGGTCACACGTATGTAAATAGGGTGTAAACAATTTATTTCCAGGGTAGGCACCCTGTCCTGATCAGAGGATCACTGCCCCAAGGACCTCACCCACAGAAACTCCTACCTTCCCTACCCTTGTCCAAACACAGACACCAGAGGGTCCCTCAGTTTCTCTCACTTTCCTCAAGGGCTCCCCGTCCAGCTTGCTGTCCTCCTCTGAGCCTGCACACACCCAAGATTCCCCCCAAAGCAGCCCTTTCCACACTGTATGGCCCTGACCTGTCAGTGTGCCTTGGGGGTGGGTAAATCTCCAGGTGGACTCAGGTCCCTCCCTTTCATTTACTGCTTACCTGTGGCAGCTGGAAGCAAAGGCATCTTGCTCTATAGGAGGACTGTGAAGGAGCACCTGACACCAGCTGATGGAAGTGAAATCCTCTTTGAAATCCCCCAGGGAGGGTCAGGAACAGGCAGGGGTGATGGTGCCTTTTGAAAACTGCAGGTCTTTTTGGAAAGTCTCTTACGGTGCCGGTTACTTGTCTGTTCCCGAGCCTTTCGGCTTTTCTCTTTCTATCACACAGCAGAACTGCGCATCTTTGCCCCGTGGAAGTTGGGCCTCGCCACATGGTCAGCTTTAGCCATCTGAGAGTACAAATGATGTGTGTCACTGCCAGGTGGCACCTTTAACAACCACTGTGTGGGCCACCCAATCTCTTTACCCAGCCTGATTGAGATGGCCCCACTGGCACAGTTCCCTGACTGACCGAGCTGAAGCAACTGCTGTGCCCACCGATGGTGTTCGGGGCAACAAGAGAAAAGCAGGGTTCTGTTAAGCCGCGTGGATTTGGGGATTGCCACTGGAGGGTAGTCTAGCCTGTTCTGACCTAAAGTGGGAACCCTATTCGGCTTCTGTGGCTTCTCTTCTATGTGGAAGTTGGGGAGCTGGTACTGTAAGCTTTAGTGCCCGTATCTTCTGGGTTCCCCTAAACTCACTTCTTCAGACATACTTGACTCAGATTTTCTTGTACTTGAACATTTCTTTCCCTTTATAAGATGTTTGCTCTGAAGCCAAAAGAGGGTCCTTAAAAACCAGACAGAATGTTGGTGATTATAATGTAATCTTATGAGAATGTGTCAAACAGAGAGAATCATAAATTTGGTTTTACACAAAATACAAATTGCATTAAATTTATTCTCTGAAGTTCCACCAGAACGTCTAGTTGGTCATTTCCTTAATTCATCAGTCATTAAGAGCCCTAACCCAGGCCGATCCCAAGGGGTCAATGAGGAAGGAGGTGGCCATTTGTTCGAGGAAGTCACATTACGGTTGTTCATGTAGGTTTTTATTTTTGTTTTTAAAACGAAAACAACAACGATAATGATGGGTAAGGCTGTAGTGGAGATTATGTAGTCTTGGGAGGCACAGAGCAAGATGGACCAGCCTTATCGAGGGCAACACAGAAGGTCTCACAGAGCAAACGCATTTACGTTGGATTTTAGGGAATGGACAGAGGTTCAGGAAGGGCGTCAGAAGGAAATGCATATTCCCAGCAGTGAGGGTGAAATGTGTAAGGACGTGACATTATGTGGCCACGTTCTAAAGCTTAGTCTTAGCCGTTGTGACACACAGATAATCAAAGTCCTGTAAGGTCAGGTGGGACATGCATGTCGGTGAAAGAGGACATGTCTGCCACTGAGGCCTGCTGGGGACGGCGCCCGACGGTCAGCTCACGTGCAGTCCCTTCTCAGCTCCGCGTCATTCATGCTCAGCCCCAGTCTGACACACCCACATTATCCCCACCCTTTTTATTTAGAAAAGCCAGAATCCAGATTTCCATGGCAAATCTTCTGATTTATACTTTGTGGATAAAACAGAACTCATTGGTAGGAGCAGGGATACTACTGAAAATACTGAGCGGTGAGCACGGCGGGGGCGCTGAAGACTCAGACGCACGCTGAGGGTGACAAGCTGGGCTTGGTGGCAAATCCTGGCTGAGCAGCAGTTTCACAGGGGTCACATCTGGCCTCCCCGAGACTACCAGTTTGTGAGATCCAACACCAAATGAGAAGTGGAGGAGTAAGCGTGGGAGTGGAAGCATCGTGAAAAGATGGCTGGAGTTGGCCACCATACATCTTAAATAGAGTGTGTCAGTTAGCTATTCCTTTGTTATAAAACACCCCCAATGTTTTACATTAACTCAGCCATTCATTTAGCTCATGATTCTGTAGGGCAGCGTCCGCGGTCAACTATGAGGGCTCGGTGGTGCAGGAGGGGCCTCTGCTCAGGACTCTCTTCTGTCATCCAGATGGTCTCACATCCTCCAACCAGCTGGCCCAATTTTGTTCACATGGCAGAGGGTTCCAACAGCAGCAAGAAAAATAATTGTCACTGCCCAGTGCTGCCCTGTGCTCTCCTGGGTCACAGTGGCTAACAGCTGAGGCAGGGAAATACAGGACAAGAACTATGACAATTTCTGCTTTCTGCCACATTTACTATTAAGATTGGACAAGGGTCTTAGTAGCAAACTTTATTAGTAAAACAGAGTAGAGACGATCGCAACACACAGAATGAGTGTGACCAGTCTGGGATCATCAGTGTTGCATTTTGAGTCCTTTTACATCATATCACATCAGGATGTGTCCAGATTTAACATATGTGAGGCCTCTAAGTGATGCGTGTGAGCTGACACTTACCCAAAGGAAGCTTTTTGGTATGAAATACCTACATTGTATACTCTGATAATTGTATACCTGCAACTGGCACTTTCTGGTAGTCCATGCTGCAGAAATCTGAAACAAATTCCAGATTTGTTTACTATAAGCAACCTAAACTAACCAAGTACATCCTGCTGAAAGAATTGTGTTAACAAGGACTCCTGTATCATTCCACCTTAAAAAGGGCGGCAGGCAGACAAGCTGCTAATCTTCGGCTTCTCAATAACACTTTAGATTTTGACCTTTAATCCTCACGTTTGTAACAAAGCATCCAACTATTTGGAGCTGTTTGTTTCCCCTCTTGGCCGTGGTGGCTGTGTCTGCTCATGCTGTGCGTGTTCACACGCATGGGAATTATTTGTCATTTACTGATAAGAGATGATACATTAAGATGTATTTAATTTCTGTAAAGCCAAAACTTTAATAAAAATTATTTCATTTTTCTGCATAAAATATCAGGTAACTGAATATTTTACCTGGCGGGGAAAGGGGTCTGTTAGACAGACAAAAGGTCACCTAAAACTTGAGCTTCCATAATGGGTTTCAGAAAGGATTCTAGAACACTCAGTGTATCATTCTCTAGGAGCTCACTTTGGGTAATCCACTTCTGGGCTTATCAATACCGATGAACAGGATTATTGCCAAGGTTCCTTCCAGAGCTAACATTTATTTGAGGGTGTAGAGTGGAGGTGCCAGATACCCGTTTAGGAAGAGTGGAGTAAACTCTGTCTCAGTCGACCGTGTAGACTCTACCCTGGGTAGAGCACATTGTCTCTGGAACCCTGGGTTGAGATTGTATCTTGACCATGGGGAAAATGCACTCCTTGATGTGGCCCCAAGAATTCCAGAAAGCTATACTCTGATCAAAAGATGGCAGGAGCTCAAGGTCATTAGAAAGGTTCAGGTTCTTCCTTTTGATCATCTGCTGGCTACTTATCCCAGTGAAAGGCAAAGCTGCATGAGTGCCCGACAGTCTGAACACATCAAAAATGAGGTGCAAGTGGAAGGTCAACTTGAAAGAGTCAGAGAATGGCTCTCCACAGATCCTGAAGCTTCAGGTAAAGAATAGCCACCAAGCAAATCAAACAAAAAGAACCCAGGTCAGATTCTGCACAGGGAGGTACAAACGAGTCCGCACCCTCCACTATGGAAGTTCAGCTGCACACAATAAAGGCCACAGCCACAGGGCCCTTCAAGGTCACCTGGGCAGTGCTTTCTGTCCAGGCCTGGGATGGTTGAGATGCGAGTTTGTGATATGATGCACAGAGGAAATACAAGCTCTTTGTTTTCACGAGTATATGTTTACTTAATGAGGTCGATGTAGCCTTCCTTGTATGGCAGCCTCTGTTTTGTTTTCTGTACTACCCACCATTCCATCTGTCTCCCATGAGGACCTTGTTCTCCCCATTAGACATCTCCCATTTTGGCCTCCTGTGGAAGTCAAAGGGACCGGATTTTCATCCTCCCCACTCCTGTCTTGGGGTAGGCAGTGTGCAAATGTGACTTGGGCTTGGCCCATCAGACACTCTCCCCCGGATTTTGAATTCTGAGCAGATGACATGGTGACACACGGAGGCTGCTGGCCTCTTCCGCCACAGAGGCAGGGGTGTGACAGCGGTGTTCTGTGGAGATCAGGACACCTATGCTGCGCCCTGCGCAGTGGTGCTGCTGGCTGGTCCATCGCCGCAACGTCAACACCCACTGCCTTCAAGCCTCCTGAAAGTGACCCGCGTCTCCAGGAACTCACCAGTAAAATCCCTGTCTGCTGAAGATGGCTGGAATTATTTCCAATTGCTTTCAACCCTATGACTGATACCTACAAGACATGTAATTAGCAAATCAAACCCACAATTTTGTGGATATTATTCTTCAGGAAATGGCGTAGTTTTAAGACGAGGCTGATTTAAGTTAAATTGGAGGGAAAATATTAAATAAGAGAACAGTGATGTGTGACTACATAAAACCTGTGATTTTAGGGAGACCGTGAAGTGGTTCCATCCCCTAATTTTACAGAGCATAAAATTTTTTACTGAGCCCCAGAAAGGCTGAGGAATACCCCAAAGGCCCCAAGTACCTCAGTTTTCAACCCTAACTATAATCAGGATCCCAAAGTCTGCATCAGTCTCACGACCCAGTGAGCTTCCACGTTTAGGATCCTGCGGGTCACTTAGCCAGGAGCATCTTGGGCTCTGAATTCACAGATGCACTGGTCGGCAGCCAGTACTTTCATTTTTTTTCTTTTTTCTTTCTTTTTTTTTTTTTGAGACAGAGACTCACTCAGTTGAGTACTGTGGCACCATAGCTCACAGCAAATTCAAAGACTTGGGCTCAAGTGATCCTCTTGCCTCTGCCTTCCGAGTAGCCGGGACTACAGGCACCTGCCACAATGCCTGGCTATTTTTCAGGCTAGTTTTTCAATTTTTAGTAGAGACAGGGTCTCACTCTGGCTCAGGCTATTCTGGAACTTCTGAGCTCAGGCAATCCTCCCGCTTTGGCCTCTCAGAATGCTAGGATTGCAGCTATGAGCCACCACTCTTGGCCCCAGAATTTTGGTTCTTAATATCTTTGAAAATACAAACTCTTTTTCTTTCCTATTTATTTTTTTTGTCCCCTAATTTGATATTGACAACCCTGACAGCATGGGGCCACAAATACTCAGTTTTTTGTTGAGTAATTCACTGATGAGGAATAAGACCTCCTCACCTCAAAATAGTACTGAACAGATTCATCTTTATCATTTTGCTCCTCAAGAAACATATGCATCAGCCCGGCAGCAATCCCCCTTGAAAGTGGCACCCAGCACCCCACCCAGTGGCTCAGGGGGAGAACTGTTGTGCAGGTCTGTATGGGAGGTCCAGCTCTGCCACTTCCTAGCTGTAAAGTGGGGTAACAAGGCTTCCTTCATAGAATTATGTCATGGATCAGGGACACTGCATGTAAAGACCGTGGCACCACGCTTGGCCAAAGACATTCCTTCCTAAAGAGTGGTTTATCACACACAGGTCATTTCACAATCGCCAAGATGTGGAAACAACCCAAGTGCCCATCAACTCATAAATGGATAAATAAACTGTGGTATCTGTATACCGTAGAATATGATTCTGCCATAATAAAGATGGAGACTTTACATCTTTTTTATTTACCTGGACGCTTTTGGAGAGTATCCTCTTAAGTTGAGTATCACAGAAGTGAAAAAGTAAGTATCCGATGTATTCAATATGAATATGAAATCAGTAGATGAATAACTACAGCCCCACAAGAAAGAAAAACATAATTAAATTCAAGTGGGGAGATGGTGAGGGAGGAAGAGGAGCGGGGAGGGTGGCGGGGGTGTGGTGAGCCCTACCTAATGGGCATAATGCAGGGGTATATGGCGCACCACCTAGGGCAAGGGCTGAACTACAACTTGGAGTTTACCTAACAAATGCAAACAATGTAACCTAACTGTTTGTACCTTTATTTCAATCTGAAATTAGAAAAAAAAAAAGAGTTACTTCTTTTAGGAAATGAGTGGTCATTTCAGGTATTTATTGTGGTGTTGGAAGATCATCTCACTGATATGTGGTGTATAGATTTAGCAAAACTCCTCAAAGAGCAACCAACTAGCTGGAGGTCGTCACACTTGACCGGACGAAAAAAGGCCCAAGGTAGGTCAGTGGGTGGACGGGTGGGGGCTGGGGAGGAACAGATGCAAGGGGTACTCGTGTATTTGTAAAGCAAAGCTATCAGACCTGGGGTTGACTGTAAAGCCTGGGGGGAGGGTTGATGGGTTGAGGAGCAGTAAGAGTTTATTACTGTGACTTTTCTTGGGTGTTGAGTCAATAGCGGGGCTTCCAACAAAGATGTGGAATGACAGAAGAGAGGCAGATTTTGTAATGTATAGATTGACTCTGAAGTATAAGCAAAACTGAAATCAGAAAGTGAAAACGAAGCCAAGACTAGACATAGACAATATAATGAAATTTCTGGGTTATTTATCTACACTTGGTTGAAAATCCAGATATTTTTAAATCTACAGAGCAAAACACCATAATGAAAGAGCTCTGGATTTCGATTCAGACGACCAGGCATGTGATCTGTGTCTACCTAATATGCACTGTGTAATTTGGGGAGAATTACTGAGCCCTTGGGAGCTTCAGTTTTCTGATCTGTAAGCAGGGATGATGCCGGTCATTCCTGCCACCTGCATCAGCTGGCACACAGCGTGCAACGTGGAGGGAACTCACCGGCCACCTCCTCGTCCTCAGAGTCTCCATCCCTGGTGCTTTAGGCAGTCTAGATACGAGGTCCCTCATGCAGTAGGGACTTTGTGACTTGGAGGACCACAAATGCTTCTGTGTTTTGAAAAAGCAGGTGCAGAGTTTCAACTCTTCTGGATGCTGTCCATAACAGGGCTTGCTAAGAGACGCAAGAGCAGGACAGCATGCTTCTTTGCGGGAACGTGTGACACTCCCTGCCATCTGCCTATGGCAGAGAGAAAAAAAGACAATGTTCTGTCCTCATCAGGAAGAAGTGGAACAAGAAGATCTGTGGCATTCAGAGCCCAAGGGAATGATCACTGACAGTTTTCCACAAAATTCACTGTAGCCAGGATGAAAGGGCACATAGAAATTTTAGTGGGAAGAAAGAAGGGGGATAAATATTGAAGATTGAGAGGGAGGGAGGGAGGGAGGAAAGAAAAATAGAAGAAAAGAAGGAAGGAAAGAAGGGGAAAAAGCAGGAAGGAAAGAAAGGAGGGAGGGAGGAAAGAAGGAAGAAAATGGATATGGAGGTTGGAGGGAGGGAGGGAAGGAGGGGAGGAGAGAAGAAGCCCACCATTCACTGAACCAACTGGGTGGTTCAGGCAAGGTGCAAAGCTCTTTCTCGTGCCTTCTGTCATTTACTTCTCACAACAGCTCCTACATTTTACAGGTAATAAATTACAAGGCTAACACTGACAAAGGAAAGTGACTTACCCAAGATCACTCTAATTTTCTAAGCCACAGCCCATATGCTGCCACTAGATCGGGCCACTTCCCCAACCAGCCCTCTATGTACTGAGAGGGTGAGCAGCTGCCAAGGGCAACCACAAAGTGGTGCACCCCGAGGAGGGCACAGCGCCCTCTTAGGGAGAAGGGGTACTCTATGGTCTTCTGGGCTGATCCCCCCTTTTAGGTTGGTGTGATTGATTTCTGGGCTCTGCCAGTGAAGAGAAGAGAAGAGAGTGACCCTGACAACTTGGCATGCAGAGGGGGGCAGCTGGGATGATAATGGGTTTCCAGACCAAGTGCAATGGTTGAAGGAGCTGAGGGGACTTGGCTGTAGAAGTGACCATTGCTAAGTTTAGATGGGCGGCTGTCCTGAACCAGCTCCTATCTGAAATCAGGATGGACATAATGGCAGCCCCCGAAAGCCCAGTTCTGGAAAGCTAAGAATTTTGTTTCTCATGGGGCCCCCACCTCCAGACCCTTGCTTTGCCACTATTTTCAAAGTAATATTCTTTATATATTTGTACCATGTTTGTGAAAAAGTCTGAGATCTATGAGGAGCGTTAGGTGACTTGGAGCCCCTGATGGATGTGCTGAGACACAGTGAGTCTCTTCCGGACTCAGATGTGTGCACCTCACTCAGCAAAACAAAAGCCACACCAGCGTGGAGACCAGCCTCAAGCTCGCCACCCTCCTGGAGCACTGTAGTAAAGTTCTTTTTCCAGGCCCCCTGAGTACACTCCCCTGCCCGAGTTTTGATCAGTAAACTGACCTCTGTCTCCTTGTATTTTTAGTGATCCGTGCCTAGATGGTCTCAGGGAAAGTCTTAGAAGCTACGTGTTTTTACGCATCATCCCAGTGAACAGACAAGATTGCTGCAGCTCAGAGAAATTGAGTGACTTCCCTAAGGCCACAGAGTTAGTGTGTGGAAGAGCCAAGATTTAAATCCACACTACCCCAGTCTCACTCCAAGGCTTATATTTTTGTTTTCATTTCCAAGTGTTTCTACAACAAATAGACTTGTAAAGTGCCCTATAGAAAATGTGTTTTCTCTAAAATGAATCTCAAGCTGGACACTCACAAGTGGTCCCAAGAGTCTTGGGGTGATGGAATATTCTGCCTTTCAAGGAGAAGGAACTTATAATTCACAAATTTGCCTCTCAATTAACTGAGCACTGTGGCTCTTTATTTAATATTATTTCTACATAATCTAATTTCGGCTTCGGGTTCATGGGTCTGTAGGGAGTTACTGCTAGTTCAGTTCCAAATGAATTCAGCAGCATTCCTGGATTCCTGGTTGTTAATGGGATCATCCAACTGTTTTGAGTTTCTTCTAATCCTTCTTGAGGTGACAGTAGAGGAGAGGACACCCCTGGAGATAACGGGGCTCACTGTGGGGTCACTGGAATTGCTGAGCTCTCCTTCTGCCAGCTCACAGCCTGCCCCAGGCTGTATTATTCATGCAAACACCTCTGCTGAGCACCTACTATGTGCAAGACATTCTGCTGGTTCTGCCTGAGACCCAGAGGTGGTATGAAGGAAAAGTCTCATT